>JAJEJO010000578.1:357821-373400 GCA_020662805.1 Glaucomys volans | reverse complement strand
CAAAGAAGTTCTCACCTCTTCAGCAGACGGGCTGTCCTTTTGTTGCTCAGGAACCTCAGTCATGCCTCTCCCCCAACCTAAATAGCTGGGAGTACAGGGGTGTGCCAGCATCTTGGCATAGAAGATCTAATTAAATTTTGATTTCCCTGAGGGCAAATTGGAGCTGACATGGACTTTTACTTCAAAGAGGGAGTAACATAATCAGATTTGTGTTTTTAAAAAAGTTTACTCAGGTATCAATATGCAGGGTGGGTTGTGGGAAGCAAAACTAGAGATAGGGACTCTTGTTCTACTTTTTCTGTCTGCATAACAAATCAGCCCAAATCAGTGTAAAGCAATAGTTTATTGTGCATGTGGTCCAGGAATTCAGATTGATTCAGATTGGGTAGAATAGGACGCCTTGCCTCTTTTCCCTTATATTTGATATCCCTGTGTTATTTCTGAATTTTTTTTTATTTACTTATTGATTCATTGAACACAAATGGAGTACAGCTATTGTTTCACTGGTTGTACACAAAGTAGAGTCACACCATCTGTGCGTTCATGCATGTACATAGGGCAATGGTATCTGTCACACATTCTGTTATTATTTTTACCCCCCACCCCGCCCCCACCCCTCCCTTCCCTCTATGCTATCTATCCTTCCTCCATTTATTTCTGAATTTTTGAAAGATGTTTTCCCTGGGCATAAAATTTTCCATTGAACATGTTTTTCTTTCAGCATTTTAAAGTGTTCTGAATGCAAATTTTATGATGAAACATTCTTTAGAGTACCTATTGTTGTTCCTCTATATGGAGTATGTTTTTTCTTTTCTTTTTTTTTTCCTTTCTGGATGTCTTCAAGACTTTCTTTTGTCGTGAAGTATGATGTATCTAGGCGTGATTTTTTTTTCTGCTTTGTATTTTCCGAGCAGGTTAATCAGTGGTTTCTTGTCTTTTACTAATTTTGGAAAATTATCAGTTATTATGCCTTCAACCTCTTTTTCTTTTTTTTTTATTTATAAGAATACTAGACTATTTGATATTGTCCCATAAATTTTGGATGATCTGTTCTATTTTTTCTAGTCTATCTTTTCTTCCTCTGTGTTTCAGTTTAAGTACATTTCTTTAGTATAATATCACATTCTGGTTGGAGACTGCTTTGCTTGAGGGTTTTACTCCGTGTCTGGTGTGCCTTTAGCTCTAAGTCTACCTTGTTTCTGAGACTTTGTGAGGGTTTCATCACATTTCCTTGCACTTCACCTTGAAATTGACTTATTTGACTTGAAATTGACTTATGCTAGCTTGGTAGTGTAGCACAGGGAGTAACATTCTCTGTTGCTCTGGTTCAGCCTCAGACTTAGGTGTTTCCCTGTCTCAAGGAAGCCTGTCCTATCCTAAAGTTAAGGAAGATCATGTGTCAGAATATTTTTCTACCTCTTCCCAGGGTTGGAGGGTTTTAAAAAAATATTCTCTTCCCTTGTTTTAACAGGTCTTGACCTGTGCCCTGAAAGCTACCATATTTTTTGTTCTGCTTTCAGTTGGCTTAAGGTTTTCTTGCATTATAGTGGAGAATGGACCAAGTGGAGCTTTGTAATTACTCATGATAGTTGGTTTTTCTTTATCCCTTTCTTCTATATCTTTTTTTGTTTTGTTTTGTGTTGTTTTGTTTTTGCGGTGCTAGGCATTGAACCCAGGGCCTTGTGCTTGTAAGCCAAGCACTCTACCAACTGAGCTGTATCCCCAGCCCTTTCCTATATCTTTTACATGAGGGATTCTCTAATCAGTCTCTTGCTGTTCCCCAGTTTTTCTTCTAAGAACCTTATGAGATATGTGGAAAAGAACCTGTGAATGGGTAAGCATTCCCCTGGTGTTTCTGCTGCCAGGAATTCTGTATTCTCAAGTTAGTTCATACTCGCCTTGAGCAATTTGTTAAAAATTCTGGCTGAGTTCTTTCCAGCTTATATTCCATCTGGCATCTCCTTCAGATAATCAAGGGCCCTTGTCCTATTTCCCCTTGGAGGTATCTGTCTTTACTTAAAATGAGTTCTCTGATGACTTGAAGAGAATTTGGGATACTTTAGGTAAATTTCCTTTTTTTTTTTTTTTAAATTGTAGGGTTGAGAGCAATGCTGTTTTCAGCTTTCTGTATCTATGTGGAAAACATCTGAGCAAGTTCTCAATATATAATCACACTGTTAACTGTGTCACATACTTGTTAGGTTACACATTTGACCTGAAAATTTGCACACAATTCCCACTTTGGTTTTCTTTCTGATGAACTCTATTTATTTATTTATTTATTTATTTTTATTTATTTCTTTTAATTAATTAATTTTTTAATTTTAGGTCATTATACACAAATGGAGTACAACTATCATTTTTCTGGTTGTAAACAAAGTAGAATCCTACAATTTGCATATTTATATATATACATACTATATAGGTGTTTGTCTCATTCTATTATCTTTCCTTTCCCCCCACCCCTTATTTTCTTCTGTACAATCCATCCCTTCTCCATTCTTCCCTAGCCTACCCCAACCCCAGCTATGTGTCATCAACCACTTATAAGAGAGATCATTCTGCCTTTGGTTTTTTGGGATTGGCTTATTTCACTTAACATGATCTTCTCCAATTCCATCCATTTACCTGCAAATTCATAATTTTATTATTCTTTATGGCTGAATAATATTCCATTGTGTATAGCTGAATAATATTCCATTGTGTATATATACCACAGTTTCTTTATCCATTTCTCTATTGAAGAGCATCTTGGTTGGTTCCATAATCTAGCTATAGTGAATTGGGCTGCTATAAACATCGATGTGGCTGCATCACTGTAGTATGCAGATTTTAAGTCCTTTGGGTATAGGCCAAGGAGATGGATAGCTGGGTCAAATGGTGGTTCCATTCCGAGTTTTTGAAGGAATCTCCATACTGCTTTCCAGAGTGGCTGCACCAATTTGCAACCCCACCAGCAATGTATGAGTGTACCTTTTTCCCCACATCCTCACCAACACCTGTTGTTGCTTGTATTCTTGATAATAGACATTCTAATTAGAGTGAGATGATATCTTAGGATAGTTTTGATTTGCATTTCTCTTATTACTAGAGATGTTGAACATTTTTTCATATATCTGTTGATTACTTGTAGATCCTCTTCTGTGAAGTGTCTGCTCATTTCCTTAGTCCATTTATTGATTGGGTTATTTGTATTCTTGGGGTAAAGTTTTTTGATGAATTCTTTCTAAATCTCTGACAAGAGCCTGATAATCCTTTCTAACTTCTCTCTCCCCACTCCAAACTTAGAGATTAAGGCAGCAATTTATGAGAGACACAGTTGAACTACTGCATTGCTGGGAAAAGGAAATCTATCACAATTCTCCAGTGCTTTTTTTTTGATTCTGGGATTGAACCCAGGGCCTCACACATGCTAAGAATGGGTGTTACCACTGAGGGACACCCGAAGCCCCCATTTGTAAGAATTAGAAATATCTGGGTATTAGTATCAGCTCTTTTAGTAGAGATTCATGTAGAGTCAATCACTTACCTAGCTGAACCTGTTTTTTCCCCCACTTTTAAAAAGGGGATTTTAAGACCTTTATTTTTGAGGGTTGTTTTAAGGCTCAAATAAGATATCACATGTAAATGAACTCTAAAAAGTGAAATTCAATACAAATCATGATCTTTAAATTATCTTCTCCTGTTATACTTTTTACCCATGAGTGCATTTATTTTTACCAAGATTAAGTGAACCAGCTGTAATCTACCTTACTTCCTATTTTTGTTTTATTTAAATAACTTTTTATTATTAAAGTTTCTTTGTAAGACTTTGAATTGGTTTTTGGTTTATCTCACTTCTAAGTTGAAACTTTCATGTTCTATTTCATAGACTTCCCAATTTTTCTTTTGTGCTCATAATTTTCTTATCTTAAAAATATGACTTTTTTTTAACCTTGAAAGATTTATTTCACTTTACTAGTTGCCCATGTAAGAGTTAATCTGAAACTGTGTAATATTTTTTAGATTTCTAATGTTTTTACATGTAATTCTTATTTCTTTTTTGTGTTTAGTAGGTTTGTTTTGAAATTTCCAAGTCTCTTGTTATTAACATCTTTTAAAAATTTTTATCTAAAGTTAATATCTCATTTATTAATAATTTGTTGAAAACTTAATGACTCCATAGCTATTTTATGAGAAAGTTGATCTTGATCGCCAAGTATTGACTACTCACCCAATTTGTCTAATCTTTATCAGATACAAAAAGGTATAAAGTGACCTCAATACTTTACAACCTGTCAGTATAGACAAATTATATATTTGTTAAATAAAAGAAAGGTAGTATGAACATCACCCTCTTCCCAATGTGGCAGTATGAAATAGAAGAAAGACCATATGCTTTAAAATCATAAAGACCTAGATTCATATGCCATCTCTGCAATTTAGTAATTACTCCAGGGAAGTTACTTTCTTAGTTTATTTTCTTACCCATGAAATAAGGAGAATAATACCTACCTCGTAGAATCATTGTAATGTACATTATTAGATATAAAATAATGTATATAGAATGCCTGCCATGTGATACCAGATATCGATAATTGCTTTCACCAGACCTTAACAACCAAGATGTTCTGCAGCAATATGTTGGCAAGCACAGAGAATGACAGGACTAAATATCTCCACCTACCACCATCTTTATAAAAGTGTTACATTCTAGGTTTTATTCTTTTACCCTGTACCGTTTCCAATTAACTTAACAGTTCTTTCTATTTCAAGCATTATTTTTTTCATATGTACCTCAATATTTAACTTTTTTTCATATGTATACATCTATTTAACTTTTCTCCTTTTCTAAATATGACTTAGTCCTTATGGCAAAATCTTTCTCTTTTGTTTACCATTTTGTATATAGAGAACCTCAAACAACCCTGATTAATGAGAATCAGAATACTGTTACTTTTTTTAAGGATTAAATTTCACCCATTTAATGGAAACAAGACAAATATGGTTACACCTTGGTCAGGGGTCTCCAAGACCACTTTCATATTCAGTGATTTACTAGAAGGACTTACAAAATCAGTAGCATACACTCCTACTTACTGCTTTGATTTATTAC
Organism: Glaucomys volans; assembly: GCA_020662805.1. Classification (NCBI taxonomy): domain Eukaryota; kingdom Metazoa; phylum Chordata; class Mammalia; order Rodentia; family Sciuridae; genus Glaucomys; species Glaucomys volans. Next base: position 368,305 of record JAJEJO010000578.1, on the reverse strand, counting down.
GGCAAATGCTCATAATGTGAATAAACAGAAAAAAAGATGAGTGGGTAAGTCTGGAGGACATGAGGAAAAGCTTATAGGGGAAAGTATGGAGGAAAATAGATGCAGTTTCCAAAGGTCCCTTCCTAGTAGACACACACAAAATATACTTCATTCATCTAGTAACTACCTGAGATAATGCCTGTGAAATGTCTGCCAGGGGAAGGTCATTAGAGTCTCAGTGTCCAGTGGTTTTACTGGAGATGGTCATGTAGGCACCTTCTGCCTGGGACATGCCAAAATTCCAGACTCTCAGAAAGAAATCAGGTATTTAACATAAACCATATTGTTTGTACAGTGTAAGCATACTAAACCACCCTTATTGTTTTACAAATGGTGGGAATCTTCCCTAGAGCAAAAAAGTTTGGAAAAAAAGTTCTCAAAGGGCCATACTTGCATGTAATCATTTTAAAGGACAGCAATATCCAGCCTGCTATGTTTACTCCTCTTTGCACAGGATAGACTCAGATGATTTTTTTCAGAAAGCATACAAAAGTACCATTTAGAATCTATAGTTTGCAAATGTTTCTTCATATTCTATTAATTGAACAGTCATTTGTAATAAACTATTCTTATTCAATTTTATTTCTCTTTACTGATTAGCTTAATAATACTATGAAATAATTTATTGATTTACACTTCAAATAGTATTTATACTACTTTGAGTTTCAATGGCTTTTGTGAGTAAAAGCACATTAAAACCTCAATGAGATATCATCTCACACCTATTAGGATGTCTCTTTTCAAAAGATAAAAGATAACCAATGCTAGCCACAATGTGAAGCAAAGGTTACCCTTGCACACTATTGGTGGGAAAGTAAATTGATACATCCATGATGGAAAACATCCTGGAAGTTTCTCAAAAATTTAAAAATAGACCTACCATATAATTTGGGAATTCCACTTCTGGTTATATACCAAAAGAAAGTGAAGGTAACCTGCTCTCATGCCCCCTTTGCCCCTGAAAGAAATCTCTATTTTTTACACTTGAATAAATCCTACTCCTTTCACTCTTAAAAAGAAAATGAAATTAGTATGTCAGAGAGATATCTGTTCCCATGTGAAAATGTAGGTGAACCTAGAGAACATTATATTAAACAAAATAAGCCCAGCAGGGAAAAACAAATACTGTGTGATCATTTATATGTAGAATCTGAAGAAGCTAAACTCATAGAAGCAGAAAATAGAATGGTAGTTACCAAAGGTTGGGGCTTGGGGGAATTGGGAAGATGTTGGTAAAAAGATGCAAAAGTTCATTTAGGAGGAATGAGTTCAGGAGATCTATTATATAACATGATGACTATAGTTAATAGCAATTGATACTTGCAAATTGCTAAGTAGAGAGTAAGTGTTCTTACCACAAAAAGTGATAAGCATGTGAGGTAATAGACGTATTAATTAGCTTAAATTAATCCACAAGGTATCATATATCAAAACATGTTTTATACCATAAACATATACAAATTTTTGTCAATTAAAATTTTTATGACAGCAGGGAATGTAACAAATTTTATTACACATTTCCTAAGGTAGAGTTCCATTACAAATTTTAAACAACTGACCTGAAAATGAAATTTTAGAATAAAACCTATATTTACAATGATTTTATGTTCAGTTTGTAGAGAAAGAAGAAATGAGAATAAATTGAATTCATTAAGGAAAGCTTTCAGAAGGGGACTAGAATTGAACTGAAGATGGGTAATGTAAGGAGGGGTAGGGAGAAAAATAAAAGATAAACAATAGGGCAGGGGAACAAAGTAGAAAGACCAAGGGAAGATTGAGTCTGGTCTAGAGGGGAGAAATGACTGTATTACTCTGAAGCAAATATCAATTCACAAATGCTTTTATTGACCCACTGCTGTTGAAATTTAGATATCTTCTGCTTTTGTGATTCTGAAACTATTCATATAGAAAATGTGCTTTTCTTATTTAATAGTTTATATGAGGTATAATATAAGTATATATACAACTCAGGGTTGTATATATACTTATAAGATTAAATGAGTTAATACAGCTAAAAAAACTTGTGTAAAAGTATTTTATAGCCATCATTTAAGGAAATTAAAACTGTTAGCCGGGGTGTTGGCAACTGTAATCCTAGCTATTGGGGAGGCTGAGGCAGGAGGGTCACAAGTTCAAAGGCCAGCCTGGGCAGCTTGGTGAGACCCTGCCTCAGCATTTTTAAAAATCCAGGGTGGCTTTGGCTATAGTTTAGTGGTAAAGCAACTTCCTGTGTTCCATCCCCGATACCGAAAAAAAGAAATTTTAACTCTCAGTTGTTTTGGCATATACTTAGATTTGGCATATATTTATCATATAATTTTTATTATGTATGAAATTTCTGTGTGCAGCAACATTATCTGTCTTCCTCAGTTTGCTTTTACTTTTGCCATTGAATATTCATAGGAAAAAGTCCTCTTGCTGCCAGACTTTCTCCTATTTTATGGTTTAGACTTCTAGCATTTATGATTGTGTTGGTTTTTGTTTTCCTGGACCCTTTATATCACATAGGTTACTTATTTGGCCTTTTTTTTGTTTTTCTCTGGCATACCACTCACCTGTTAGGTCAACAACTTTTATAAGAATTAATATGCTGTATTCTCTCCTTACAACACTTTTAAAGGTTAAAATAGAACTTTGGAAGGTTATCAGGTCCAGGATAGCAAAACTGTATAACAGAAGTTATTTCTCTGTATTAGCAAGAGGTAAAAATTATTTCATGAATGTCTAGTGCCTAGTGCCTACAATATGTGCATTAGTTCATATTGTAATGTGAAAAAATATTTGTTAGAATATGAAAAATTAATTACATTCTCTAATTCTTTCAAATACACTGTGCATTTCAAGAACTTTTAGAAATTCAGTTAATTCATCAATATCTGATAATAGAATAAATTCTTGGTAAACACCTAGGTGAAGCATTAAAATTTTCAGACCAAACATCTGAATAATTTACTGATGACTAAAAAAAACTATGTTCTCATTAATAGCTTAATAATTGGTTTATTTATGCTCCTCTATCCAGATACATGGTGTACATAGAAGTATCTTTGAAGTTTATTAAGTCAAATACATCAATAGTGTACTTGATCAGTGCAGTTCACCTGTATTTTGAATAGAGAAACTGCTGAAATATAGTTATTATATTTAGACAAAGTATGGCAACGTCTATATTTTGTATCTGCTGTAGTAACAATAATTACATGAAACATTGCATTTGATAAAGGTGGATTTGGACCATGAAAGGATAGAGAGGAGAAATTTCTGAAATGATACAGATACCTGGCAGGTAAATGTGCAAAAATACTCCCTATTTAAAAGTAAAAAAACTATTGGAAATAGTTTCTGTATGTATCACAAATTATTATAATATATTCTATTTGTATAACTAGCTGGGCAGCAATGGGCAATCACATTTTAATGAGAAATGTGTCAAAAATGGCTACTTTTTAAAATGAGGGAGAAATAAGTATGCCTATTTTTTATGTTTGATGTAGTTTCCAAAATAGTTCCTTTGTAATTAATATTTTAGGAGATCTGTATGTTAAAAGAGAGTAATAACCTCTTTGATTTGTTATGTGTTTTCCATCAAATTTCAATGATCATTGCAGAATTTTTCTTCTTGGTTATGTCATTGTGTCTTCTATAAATGAGAAATGCATGTTATAAAGTAAATAATACTGTTAAAAGAAGTCTAATATAAAAATTTAGTACCTATGTATTAATTTTAGTCATTTTCAGAAGAATGCTTTCTTTTTGTGATTTGATGAGAATACGTATTTAAATAGTTAATTTTGTAATTATTAAAATGGGTAAGTGTCATCCTTTGTATCCTGATTTTTTTTTTTTCTATTGAGGATTGAGCCCACGGGTACTTTATTTCTGAGCTACCTCCCCCATCCTTTTTATTTTTTATTTCAAGGCAGGGTCTTGCTAAATTGCTGAGGTTGGCCTTAAACTTGCTCTTCCTGCTTCAGCTTCACAAGTTGCTGCTCTCACACTAGAATTTTTAAAAGCATGAATTTCATAAAAATATAAAAACCCTTAATTTTGTTAATCATTTTATTTATTTTCTTTTTTGTATTTATTTAAAATGTATTTATTTAAAATTTGTTAATGGGAAAAGAAAGAGAAACTCAGATGTCAACTCAAAGGGGAATACCTCTGTTTTGTAAATTTGGCTTTTCTTAGACAAAACAACAAGAGCTTTAACTTAACACTTAGAAAAACTGAACTTATATGCCAAGGGAAAAGCTATTTACTTTGAGACTTAGTTTGTTTAGAAGCCTTTTGAAAAGCTGAGTAAAAGCACAGGCCTTTACTGAGACAGAACTTGATTTTTACTGACAAGAACTTTTGTAATTTTAGTCTAGTATACTTTAAATCTTAATTTCTGAATTTTTAAATAATTCATGTTAGAATTATAGTAGGAATATATAGCTTGAATGAAGTTCTGTTTAATTGATATATTTCTTTTGAAGCAGTTATGTGACATATTGTTTTAGCTTGCATTTTTCTGCGTATACACTTGTTTAAATGGAGCCAAATGGGAAATATTGAGGAAACAGGACATAGAGACTCTATGATGAGAATAAGATTGTTGTTTTGTATAACCTTAGTAAATGTTTTGGATTTTGGATATACATAATGAGATTTTGAGGATGAGGTCTAAGTCTAAATATGAAATTCACTTTTTGTCTCATATATAACTTATACACGTAGCCTGGAGGTAATTTTATGTACTGCTGCCAATCTGTCTGCCTTTTGACTACAGCCCATCATATTAGGTCATGCATGGAAGCATTTTTTTGGTCATGTTGGTGCTTTAAAAAGTGTAGATTTGGGGCAGATTGCTCACTGACTGCCTGCCATTTGCCCGCCTTTCACCTGCCCATTACCCACTGCCCGATGTCCCCCCGCCCTCGCCATCACCCAGCATTTGCCCACAGACTGCCGGCAGAACACCCACTGCCACTGCTGCCTGGAAGTCATATTGTCAGGATACCCCAGGTTTGTGTACATGTGGCCACTGTCAGCTTGGGACACTGGCCTGGGAATCCAGGGCCAAGGGGCCTGCAGGTTTGCCTCCATCACTGCTGCCATCTTGGGGCATGGCTGCCTCAGTCTGGGGACACAGGCCAGGGCCTAGGGGTATGTTGTTGGGGTACCTGCAGATCTGGTTGCACCTGAGGTCTTCCTGTTGGGTGTGCTAGTGGCCTCTTTGCGGGGTTGCCCCTTTGTGTGAGTGCATCTCTGGTGGTCTCTCCACAAGCTGGAATGGCATTGAGATCATGGGACTGCAGCAAGGCAGAGCCTGGTGAATCTGAAGCCCAGGTCCATCAGATTGCAGCTGGGTCTATGTGGGCCAGTCTGGGCCTGGCAAACCTGTGGAAAGCTGGAGACAGGAGTCAGTTCCCTTTGGAGAGCACAGGTTGGAAAACCTGGAGAAAACTGAACTCTCTCCAGCACTGGCTACTACTATGGGTGGGAAGACTGGAAGAGGGTGTGAGGGTATCTTGCTATCAGGTTGCCCAGGCAACTGGTCTGGTACTCACTGGACTAGAGCTGCCATCAAACTTCAGATAATCTCACCTATAGGTGGAGAAGGGAAGCTGAGAAAAATTTTGAAAACCATTGGAAGCAATTGTTCAATTTTCAATTGAGACTTTCCTTTTTGTTCCCCTTTTTGAAGTCCCTCCCATCTTTGAATCCAAATATTTCTCATGCATCAATTTATTGAGGAATGGGATGTCTGAATAGTATATTACAGTTTTGTTGTGCATTCTTATATTTTTACTTTTTAAAAAAATCTGTATATATTTTCTCTCATTTATCTGTCTCCCAGGATTCTCTTTCTTTCTTCTCTCATGCTCACAGCCAACCTCTATTAATTCCTCCTTCACTCTTACCATAAATTTTTACCTGTATCTTCCTTCCTACTCCCTCATAAACATCACATCCTACACTATTTCTGTTCCCTCATTGTCCATCATTTGAAAGGGTAAGCCCTTTTTTGCACACTTACTGTTTATATGGTAGACAATAATTGAACCCATCATTTCTGTTTATTATCACAAAACTGTAGATGCCTTAATAGGAGTTATTTGGTTGTGTATTGTTTGCATTGGGTGCTGTTAATATTGGTCTCCCTCTTAAATGTGAGGTACTGAAAGCCCTCAGGGACACTATAAAACTACAGAGTAGAAACTGTATTGCCTCAGATTAATATGTCTAGATGGAAAGAAAACAAACATGAAAAAATAAGGGAATAAAGTGCCTCAAACAAACCAAGATGTTCTAATAGACTCCACAGACAGCACAGCAGAAGAAACGTCAGAGAAGGAGTTTAGAAGGTACATAGTTAGACTGATGTTCAAAATAAAAGATGGTATCAGAGAGAAAATACAGGAAGTTAAAGATCACATCAATGAAGAGGCAGAGATTATAAAAAGGAATCAAGCAGAAGTCCTTGAAATGAAGGAAACAATAAGCCAAATTAAAAATTCAGTGAAAAGTATCACCAACAGACTAGACCACTTGGAAGACAGAACCTCAGGCAATAAAGAGAAAATATGTATTCTTGAAAATAAAATCAACTGTACAGAGATGATGGTAAAAAACCATGAGCAGAATGTCCAAGAAATACGGGATAACATTTAAGACCAACTTTAAGATTTATCAAAATAGAGGAAGGCATGGAGATACAAACCAAAGGAATGCATAATCTTTCCATGACATAATATCAGAAAATTTCCCAAATTAAAGAATGGAATGGAAAATCAACTACAAGAGGCTTACAGACCCTAAATGTACAAAATTACAGCAAACCCACACCAGGGCATATTATAATGAGACTGACTAACATACAGAATAAGGATAAAATTTTAAAGACTGTGAGAGAAAAACATCAAATTACATATAGGGGAAAACCAATTCAGATCTCAGCTGATTTCTCATCCCAGGCCTTCAATGCTGGGAGGTCCTGGAATAACATATATCAAGCTCTGAAAGAAAATGGATGCCAACTGACAATTTCATATCCAGGAAAATTAAGCTTCAGGTTTGCAGATGAAACAAAAACCTTCTATGATAAGCAAAAGTGAAAAGAATTCACAACTAGAAAGCCTGCATTATAGAACATTCTCAGCAAATATTCCTTGAGGAGGAAATGAAGGGAAAAAAAAAACCAACAACAAGAGGAACTACTCTAAAAAAAAGTCAATGAAAGGAGGAACTAAGTCAAGTTAAAAATAAAAAATAAACCAAAATGACTGGGAATACAAATCATATCTCAATAATAACCCTCAATGTTAATTGCCTAAACTCATTCATCAAAGGATACAGATTGGCAGATTGAATTTAAAAAAAGAGTCAATAATATACTGTCCTCAAGAGATTCACCTCCTAGGAAAAGGCATCCACATCCACAGACTGAAGGTGAAAGGTTGGGAAAAACACATATCACTCCCATGGACTGAGTCAATAAGCAGGGGTTTCCATCTTCATATCAGATAAAGTGCACTTCAAGCCAAAGTTAGAAGAGACAATGATGGACATTTCATACTGTGCAAGGCTATTGTGTATCAAAAAGACATAACAATCATAAATATATATGCCCCAAACAATGGAGCATCTACATACATCAAACAAATCCTTTTCAATTTCAAGAATCACATAGATCACAACATAATAATACTGACTTACTTTAACACACCTCTCTCACCACTGGATAGATCTTCCAAACAAAAACTGAACAAAGAAATTATAGAACTAAATAATACAATCATTAATTTAGACTTAATGAACCTATATAGAGCATTTCATCCATCATGGATCAAATACACTTTCTTCTTAGCAGCACATGGATCCTTTTCTAAAGTAGACCACATATTGTGCCAAAAAACATCTCTTAACAAATACAAAAAAAATAAAAATACTACCCTGCATTCTATCAGATCATAATGGAATAAAATTAAAAATCAATGAACAAATAAAAAAATAGAACCTACTCCACACCTGGAAACTAAATAACATGCTATTGAATAATGAGTGGATAGCAGAAGAAATCAGAAAGGAAATAAAAAAATACTTGGAAATGAGAACACTGGTACAACATAACAATCCCTGGGACAATTGAAGACAAAGCTAAAAGGAAAGTTCATTGCATTGAGCTCATTCATTAAAAGAATTAAAAGTCAACAAATAAATGACCTAACATTATATCTCAAAGTCCTAGAAAAAGAAGAAATCAATACCAAAAACAGTAGAAGACAGGAAATAATTAAAATCAGAACTGAAATCAATGAAATTGAAACAAAAGACAATTTAAAAGATTGAAAAAACAAAAAGTTGTATTTTTGAAAAAATAAGGGAAATTGGTAAACCCATAGCCTCCCTATTAAAGAGAAAGAGAGAGAAAGCTGAAATTACTAAAATTCGTGATGAAAAAGGAAGTATCACAACAGACACTACTGAAATACAGAAGATAATTAGAAACTATTTTGTAAGTTTATACTCCAATAAGATAGAAAGTTTTCAAGACCTTGACAAATTTTTAGAGACATATGACCTACCCAAACTGAAGCAGAAGGACATAAACAATTTACACAGATCAGTTTCAAGCAATGGAATAGAAGACACCATCAAAGGTCTATTAACCAAGAAAAGCCCAGGACCAGACAGATTCTCAACCAAGTTCTACAAGACCTTCAAAGAAGAATTAACACTAATACTCCTCAAATTATTCCATGAAATAGAAAAGGAGGGAACCCTTCCAAACATACTGCATGAGGCTAATATCACCCTGATACCCAAACCAGACAGAGAGCCATCAAGGAAAGAAAACTTCAGACCAATGTCCCTGATGAACATAGATGCAAAAATTCTCAATAAAATTCTGGCAAATTGCATACAAAAACATATTAAACAGATAGTGCACCATGATCCAATGGGGTTCATCACAGGGATGTGATCTTGGTTCATCATACAGAAATCAATAAACATAATTTATCACATCAACAGACTTAAAGAAAAGAATCATATGATCACCTCAATAGATGCAGAAAAAGCATTTAACAAAATATAGCACCTCTTCATGTTCAAAACACTAAAAAAACTAAGGATAGTAGGAACATATGTGAACATTTTAAAAGCTATCTATGCTAAGCCCAAAGCCAACATCATTCTAAATGGAGAAAAATTGAAAGCATTCCCTTTAAAAACTGGAGCAAGACAGGATTCGATGCCCTCTCTCACCTCTTCTCTTCAATGTAGTCTTTGAAACTCTAGCCAGAGCAATTAGACAGATGAAAGAAATTAAAGGGATAGGAATAGGAAAAGAAGAACTTAAACTATCACTATTAGCCAATGACATGATTCTGTATTTAAACGATCTAAAAATTCCACCAGAAAACTTCTAGAACTAATAGATGAATTCAGCAAAGTAGCAGGATGTAAAATCAACACCCATGAATCTAATGCATTTTCATACATCAGTGATGAACCCTCTGAAAGAGAAATTAGAAAAACTACCCCATTCACAATAGCCTCGAAAAACAACAACAACAACAACAACCTCTGCTATCAATCTAACAAAAGAAGTGAAAGACCTCTACAATGAAAGCTATACAACACTAAAGAAAGAAATTAAAGAAAATCTTAGAAGATGGAAAAATCTCCCATGTTCTTGGTAGGCAGAATTAATCTCATCAAAATGGCCATACTACCAAAAGTTTTATGCAGATTTAATGCAATTTGTATTAAAATCCCAATGTCTTTTTTCATAGAAATAGAGAAAGCAATCATGAAATTGATTTGGAAAAATAAGAGACGTAGAATAACCAAAGCAATCTTTAGTAAGAAAAGTGGAACAGGAGGCATCACAATACCAGATTTTAAACTATACTACTGAGCTAGTAACAAAAATGGCACGGTATTGGCACCAAAATAGATAGGTAGACCAATGGTACAGAATAGAAGACACAGAGACAAACCTACATAAAAAAAGTTATCTCATACTGTTAGGTGATGATCTATCAAAATGCATAAATGCATTCTGTCATTCTACTTGTTCTAATTACATGTAATTAGAACAAATAAAATCTTAAAAAAAATTTAAAAAGTGCCAAAAACATAAATTGGAGAAAAGATAGCCTCTTCAACAAATGGTGCCAGAAAACTGGAAATCCATCTGCAGCAAAATTAAATTAAATCCCTATCTGTCACCCTGCACAAAAATAACTGCACGTAGGTAAAAAATTTAGGCACTCGAACAGACACCCTGCACTTAGTAGAAGAAAAAGCAGGCCCAAATCTTCATCATGTTGGCTTAGGACCTGACTTCCTTAACAAGACTCCTAAAGCCCAAGAAGTAAAATCAAAGTAAAACTAAAAAGCTTTTTTTCAGCAAAGGAAACAATAATGTGAAGAGAGAGCCTACAGAGTGGGAG
>JAJEJO010000578.1:316611-352609 GCA_020662805.1 Glaucomys volans | reverse complement strand
AAAATAAAATAAAATAAAATAAAATAAAATAAAATAAAATAAAATAAATAAAGGTATTGTGTCCATCTACAACTAAAAGTATTAAAAAAAACCCCCAAAAACTGGGCAATATTATTTTAACATTGAATTTAAAATGGTGAATGATATCCAAGTACAAATGTCTAATGCACTAGCTGGAGAAGCAAGGCTAAAACTTGAGAGGAATTGGGGAATCATCCCAATAAATAGCAGAATGGCAATTCAGAGTGTTAAGATATAAAAAAAGAAGTATCAAAAAGACACATTACTTCAAATTAAAATGTGTAGATACCATTCAGGATTATGTAAAGGTATTTTTTAATTTTAGTTTTACATGATTCTGTCCTTAGCCACCATAAAAGCAGGAGTAGAAATACTCTGGTTATGACTTCTGTGGTTTCTACTGTGCAATATCAGATGACTGAGAGTCTAAAACAGCACTGGGCCCCTCAGCACATGCACACATTATGCAATCAGATAAAAGCTTTCACAATAGGGAACGGAAGCTGTCGAATAGCCCCTAGACACTACCTGGTGAATGAATAGATTTTTCCAGTTCTTGTCTGGACCAACTGCCAGAAACAGTTTTCAAATTAATTAAAACATATGGTCATTAAATTTGTACCTAACATTCTTTACAAATGTACCATGTTTTTTTTTTTTTTTTTGCACCACAGATGTCTTCATAAAATGTTGCAAGTAAATAGAATTTTAAAATTTAAGAGAAGCTTTATCTTCTGATTGTTCTTAATTTGGTAGTGTCTCAATAATTCAGTTTTCAGTTTATCTGTCCTTTAGCCTTTCAGTTAAGGAGTTAATGTTTTACAAATAATATTTAATGTATTAAGAAAGCATACTGTTTCAGTGAGCTTTGCAGGAAGATTCTGTAAGCAAAAATTACATTTTTTCCACTTTGAAAATTTAAATTGAAGGGAGAGGGGAAATTTGGATTTTTAAGAATTTGGGAATGAGACTTTTGTGTAGAATAAAAACTCCTATATTTCTATTAAATTGTATTTATTATGCAAGACATTAAAGCAGAACTATAAAAACTTGCTACTATTAAAAATAATCTCAGAGAAATCAATCAAATACTATGACAATTAGATAGAATTTAGCTGTTTGAGAAAAACAGTGGGATGTACCAGTGGTCAAAAAAGTGTCATTATGATATATCCTAGAAAGTGGAAAACTGTGTTAACTCCAAATTGAATTCAAGCTCTTACGTTTACTAAGTACCCACTAACCAAGACCTGAAGAGGAGAAAGGTAAATATGTTGACAATTCAACCAACACATATTAGCTGTAAAATCAAAATACACCACCACCAAGTACTAAGGATTGAACCCAGGGGTGCTCTACCACTGAGTTATATCCCCATCTTTTTTATTTTGAGACAGGGTCTTGATAAGTTGCCTAAGCTGGCCTCAAACTTGTAATCCTCCTGCTTCAGCCTCCCAAGTAGCTGCAATTACAGGTATGCGCCTCTGCTCCCAACTGGTGCTGATTTTATATATTAGTTCCAGTTTTAAACTATAAATCTTTTAACATTTTTATTTATATTTTTTTGCTTTATTAGGGATTGAACCCAGGGCCTTGCATATGCCAGGCAAGCTGTTTTCCACTGAACTACATTCCCAGTCCTAAACTATAAAATCTATTTTTTGGTTTAGAAGAAAAGCATCTCTGGGTCTAGTCTTTAGAACTTCATGTTCATATCCCTATATTTTATTCCTTTTATACACCTATGATGTATTATTGTGAAATCCTAATAGATCAAACAATCTTATTATCAGTCCTAGTACAGTCTTGGGCTTAGTATACTATATTAAATGTATATCTGCTCAGTGTCAAACTATTATGAAGGCAGACATTTTAACCTAGTTCCTCATAAAAAAGTGTAGGTAAGAAAAAAGATGCTTTACTAATAGAAGGCAAGGGCACAAGGACAGCAAATGTCAATACCAAATGCTGATTTTATAGTGCTTATCTTCTGGTTCCACTATTATTTAAAATGATTAAAGATAATCTTCAATGTAATTATGTTTATTGTGAAGATCTTTAGACCACTTAATATCTCATATCTAAAATGAAAGCAATAATATAGACCAAATACAATATACATGTTTGCTTTTTACTTATAATAGCAACCAAGTAATCTAAGAGAAAGATATATAAAAGTATAGATGAATAAAAGAAGAGTATAAGTCAAATATACAGTCCATTACTCTGGATCTGATGAGTGTGTTAGTGATATGGTAGACATTCATGGTATTGGTAGACAGTAGTTTATCACTATTCCAGTCTTTATTCTTTACATCTCTAAGGAACAGAGAAAAAAGGAATAGTGGGAAAGATATGCAGGAAATGATATCAAGAGTCCCCAAGGGTCAAAAATTCAAAAGTGGGAGTAACCACAAGCATGTAGTCCCTGAGGATATACAGCAATACTACAGAGGCCACGGGATGGATTCAGGACTTAAGCTGACATCTGGGTTAAATGTAAAATGAAAGTGCTTGACTGTGCCTAAAAAGGCACTTTTAGCTCTAAAAATCTGTTATTGCGTGTTCTACAATTTTGTCATGTCTGTACCATGTTGAAAGAAACTTGCAGAGTCAAAAGAAAAGTTGAATAAGAACAAGACTAACTAGACTCCCTATATAGGGTTGCTATTAAATTTTTGTATCTTAAAAAGTGATGTCAAGGGGGCTGGGGATATAGCTCAGTTGGTAGAGCGCTTGCCTTGCAACCACAAGGCCCTGGGTTCAATCCCCAGCATCACAGACATCACTAAAAAAAAAGTGATGTCAAAATTGTAATTTTCAGAAGGAAAAATATAAATATTTTGTTGGTTTTCAAGATAAATGACTTTTGTTTCCTTTTTAATTTTGTTCTGCTTTCCTTATTTTATTTGCAATTTATTATATCCTACATGTGTTCTGTTATTTTACTTTGCTATGAAAATTATTTCCTTTTAATCTATGCAGAAAGGACTTGCTTCCTGAATTATACTTTTGTTATTCTGTCTCCATGTGAAATAAGAGGAGATGTAGGAACCCATAGTATTTTGAAAAGACAGACATAGAAATTATTGTTCTTAACTTTTTCTGTTTTCTTTAATAAGAGCTTACAATTTTACCCTGATTGATACATCTTCAGGTCAAGTCTGACTTGGAAGGAATGATTTATATTTATTATTTATCTTGCTTGACAGAATTTACTTCTTGGAAAATGGATTGTATAGAGCTGATTCTAGTAACAAAAAATTTTCAACAATGCAATAAGAAGACAAATAGTACCATTAAATACTTTTTATCACATGAAGTCACGTTACTATAAGACTATGCTTGACACCTTGATTCTGCAAGGTTCATATAACTTATACATGAAAGCTTAAATAAAAATACATGTAGTGCAGTTTTTTATGGTATGTCATGATTGTGACCTGGAACAAACATGCTATCTATAATATGCACTAGGCATTTAATTTGAAAAGTCAGTTTTCAAAGTTTACTCGCCCCCCTGAAACTTAGTTAAAGGAGATTTGTGTGTTTCTCTGATTGTATTTTGTAAGGATGTGGATTTTCTTGTTCTCTTAAAAATGGGTCCAGGAAAGTTTAAACAAGAAATTTCTCTCCAATAGTGTCCTTAGTGCACTCATTCCCTTTGACTAGACTACTGTAGTTTTAAAAGTGCCTTCACTGTCTTTTAGTTTGGCACTTGATGAACTATTGGAAAGGTTAAATATTGATTTAATTTATCTAGAGCTAAAGGCAATTATACAATAAAGCTTAACTATTAAAAATCAGACTTTAAAAAATTACAGTAAGCTTTAGATAATGTTTGGTAAAATCCCTGATTTTCTGTTAGGAAGGACATTTAGGAAATGTGAAATGTTTTCCCAAAACCAGATGCCTAGTTCCTAGTTGTAGGTGTAGATACCTACATCCCAGTCAAGGACTTCTTTTCTTTGGAGCATACAGACTCTGGAGCCTGTGTTCCAATTCTAGTCTATTTATTACCTGTGTAGTCTTGTTACTTGACCAATCTTCAATACTTCACTTGTATATTGATAAAATTAAGATAGTAGTGATTCTCATTTATTAGTTATAAGGATTTTTAAGGCATCTGTTCAGTTGGCTCTTTTTCATACCTTTATTTTATTTATTTATTTTTATGTGATGCCAGGGTTTGAACCTAATGCCTCACACATGCTAGGCAAGCACCATACCACTTAGCCAGAACCCCAACCCTAGTTATAAGGATTTAATGAGTTAATATTTAAAAGAGAATTCCTAGAGCCTAGTCTATAGTAAATGCTATATGTAAGTTGTTATAAAGTATGCATTGATGTTTTAGCAGGTTAACTTCAAATATTTTATTTGAGTATAAAATTAGTTCAGAAAAAGAGGAATTATTAGAATTTTTAACTTTTTGAGAGTGGCAGAAACAGGTAATTATTCAATAAGACAAAGAGACCATGCAACTTGGCATTGGGGAATGTGAATGCTAATATGAACTAAAATTGCTCTGTAACCTGAAAATGGGCATATAGTAATATCTCTGGACCTCCATTCCCTCTTGTTTTATGTGTGAGGAATAGAACTAAAGCATTTCTATGCATATGGATTCTAAGTATAATGTTAAGTTTAATTGACAAGAATGTGAAGAAATAAAAAGTTCATACACAAATTCCTCTTTTACTCATCTTTATCCCATCACTTCTATAAATCACTGCCCCAGAGTCCAGGTATTATATTTTGCCTCGAAGACTCATTAGTCTGGTATCATACCAGCAATCTTTTGGTTATTGTATACACAATTCATATTTTTTCTGTCCATTTACTTTTAACTTTTCCACAGTCTTATATTTAAGCCTTATTTCTTGATATCAGCATGTGGTTGAATTTTGAAAAAATCTAGTCTGACCATAGATTGTTTGTTTGTTTTTAATTTGTTCTAATTAGTTACACATGAAAGTAGAATGCCTTTTGAAACATCATACATAAGTGGAGTATAACTTCTCATTCTTCTGGTTGTACATGATATAGAATCATACCGGTTGTGTAATGATAATGTACATAGGGTAATATAACCCCTCTCCTCACTTCACACCCCACTGCCTAATTCATAGTACCTCTATTTCCCTAGCCACCCCCCCCCATTGTAAATTAGCATCCACATATCAGAGGGGGTTTGGCTTATTTCTCTTAGCATGATATTCTCCAGCTCCATCCATTTACCTGCAAATTCCATAATTTCATTCTTCCAAGGCTGAGTAATATTCCACTGTGTCATCCATCAATGAGTGAATACACTTCTCAGCAGCACATGGGTTCTTCTCTAAAATAGACCATATGTTATGCCACAAAGCAACTTTTAGCAATACAAAAAATAGAGATACTACTCTGCATTCTACCAGATCATAATGAAATGAAATTAGAAATCAATTACAAAATAAAAAATAGAAGCTACTCCAACACCTGGAGACTAACATGCTATTGAATGGATAGCAGAAGAAAGCAGAGAGAAAATTTAAAAAAATACTTAGAGGTAAATGAGAACATGGATACAATATAACAGAATCTCTGGGACACCATGAAGGCAATGCTAAGAGGAAGGAAAGTTAATTGCATTGAGCTCACGCATTAAAAGAATTAAAAGTCAACAAATAAATGACCTAACATTACATTTCAAAGGCCTAGAAAAAGAACAAATCAACACGAAAAGTAGAAGACAGGAAATAATTAAAATCAGAGCTGAAATCAATGAAATTGAAACAAAAGAAACAATTTAAAAATTGACTAAACAAAAAGTTGGTTCTTTCAAAAAATAAATAAAATTGATAAACCTTAGCCACCCTAATAAAAAGAAAGGGAAAAAGCTCAAATTACTAAAATTTGTGATGAAAAAGGAAATATCACAATGGATACTACTGAAATGCAGAAGACAATTAGAAATTATTTTGTGAATTTATACTCCAGTAAAATAGATAATCTTGAAGACATTGACAAATTTCTAGAGACATATGACTACGCAAACTGAAGGAGAGGGACATACACAATTTAAACAGATCAATTTCAAGCAATGAAATAGAAGACACCATCAAAGGTCTACCAACCAAGAAAAGCCCAGGACCAGATTCTCAGCTGAGTTCTATAAGATCTTCAAAGAAGAATTAACACCAATACTCCTCAAATTATTCCATGAAATAGAAAATTAGGGAACCCTTCCAAACTTTGAGTCTAGTATTACCCTGATACCCAAACCAGACACATACATCAAGGAAAGAAAACTTCAGACCAATGTCCCTGATGAACATAGATGCAAAAATTCTCAATAAAATTCTGGCAAACGTCATACAAAAACATCTTAAAAAGATAGTGCACCACGATCAAGTGGGGTTCATCCCTGGAATGCAAGGTTGGTTCAACATAGTTTGTTTTAAATCAGAGTATATGATTTGTTTGTACTCAATGTAAAACTGATATATTTGGGTATAAAGCTACCATTTTACTATTTTCTATTTGTTCTGTCATTTTGTTACCTATTCCTTCCTTTTCTTCTTTTTAGTTTTTTTCTTACACTATCTCCAATTTTTCACTAATTTTATTTTTTTGTTGTTATCATAATTACCCAAGAGATGACACCACCCATCCCTGACTTACTAAAGTATATTTACCTTCACTTTTTTTTTCCATGGATTTACCAACCCCCACTTAAATATGACTGTTGTGTATTTTAATTGAGTGTTTTTAAACTCCATGGTGCATCATTATTATTGCCGTTTTTACAGAAAACATTTTATCCTGCATCTCTCAGCTTTTTTTCATGAAGAATTTCCTTTCAGCCTGAAGAATATACTTTAGTTAACATATCATACTTTGTATAGATCTGCTGGTGATAAACTTTTTCATTTTATGTTTGTTTGAAGTCTCTTTACTCTTTTTTGAGAGAGACATTTTAGCTGAATATAAAATTCTGGGTTGATGGTTTTCTTTGAGTGTCTTAAACTATACCTTTCCAGTGTATTCTGGCTTCTATTGTTGTACCTTTTTTGTTTGTTTTAGTTTTGGCTGCTTTTAAGATTTGTGTTTTGTTTTCATTGTTTTTTGTTATTATGTGACTAGATACTGTTTTCTTGGTACTTATCCACATAGGTTTCATAGTGCTTCTTAAATCTCAGGTTTAATACCTTTAATTGATTTGGGAAATTTTTTCTGCCTGTTTTTTAACTTCTTGAATACTGAGATTCCAAGAACCTATATGCTAGGCATTTTTAGTATATTCTATATGTCATTTGTGCTCTTTTGTGTATTTTTAATCATTTCTTTCCTCTATATTTTAATTTTCATATTTTTCTCATCCATCTTTTAGATCAGTATAAACTTTTTAAAATCAATATTCTATTAAATCTATCTACTAAAGTCTTAATTTCAGTAATTCATTTTTAATCCTAGAATTTTCACTTAGAATTTGTTATTCCACACTTTGCTGACATTCTCAATGCTTTTGCTTACTTTATTGATCATATTAATCATAATGGTTTTTAAACTTGCCTTTAAAATCTTCATTATTGCATTCCATAGTCGGTCTGGTTTCTAATTCTTTTTTTCTTCCTCTTGGCTTCCAGATCCTTACTCTATTCTCTTATACCTGAGTATTTTGTATTGTGTTTCAGATGGTGTATGTGAAATACAATAAAGATAATTTCAAAACCTTAATGATATTCCAAAGAGGATTGGTATTTGCCTCTGGCAAGTAGGAAGTCTAGAGCTATTAGTAATTTATTTCCTTTATTTAATTTATTGAGTGATAGTCTATTTCAGGTTTTCTGTTTATTTCAAGACTGTACCCTTTGAGTATCCAAACCATATTGACTTTATTTTCTCCTTGGTGAGTTGAATGCTAATCTTTTTACCTCTGTACTATGTTTATTAAAATTTCGACTTCCTTTCTCAGCCTCTCAGCCATGTTTTTAATGTTGGAAAAAACCTTGAGCACCAAATTGCCCTCAGATGTCATTTCACTTTTCTGAACTGACTTTCTTTCTGGACATATCTGTGTTTGTGGCTAAGATAAGTCTTTTTATGTTATCGAGTTTACACATAACCTTTTAGGCATTCAGTGTATACATACCTCACCTTTTACATTAGAATATCCTGAAATTGTTTCAGTTCATGGAACCCTTAGTCTTTCTTATTTTTTTCTGAGACTCCTCAATAAAGACAAGTAAACAAACATTTCTGTTTATTAAGTAGTTTGGTCCAAACAACTTAATAAATATCCATAATCTAAACATTTAATAGTCATTTGAAAAAAGAATACCCATAAATTGAAAGGGAAAATATTTTAATTTCTTTTTAAAGCAACCACAATTAAATTACTTATAGGATAGATGTAACTATTGGACATTACATAGCTGCTCAAATCTTGGAATCATATTGGATGCTATAACCTTCATTTCCTGTTGCACGTTGATTTTCATGCATTCTAGTACCAAAGCAATGAACTACCTCAAGTTCATGTTCACATAGTATTCTACATTTGTCAAGTACTAATGTGTTTCCCTAGAAAATTTAAGATATCCTTTGGCATACAATGCGTGGATTATGGCATCAGTGCACAGAGGTTTTATAGATTTGAATAAGTCTTTTACCCACTAGATTCCTGGGTTTCTCAGGGAGTATGCCTTGATCTTCCAGGCATAAATCCCAGCATGAGAGATAGTGGTAAAACTTTCAGTTTAAGTAGGTTGTTGTTGTTTTTTAAAATCAAATGCAAAAATGTTTAAAGAATACTTTTGAAAAGAAGAATCTTTTATAATTTTAGTAATAGCTTCTGATGCATTTATTTATGTCTGTCTGGGAATAATGAATAAGAGTTTCCTCAGATAGGGCCACCAGTTACTTGTACATCAGATGGTATACGTGAAGGATAGGGCTGTACTAATTTCTTAACTTGAATTGTGAAATGGCCAGTCTTTAGTGGACTTGTGGAGTTGTGGGGGAAAGAAACTGTTGTTTTCTATTCCATTATAAACAGAAGTATCTTATGTTAGGTTTGATGGACATGTGGTGAGATTGCCAGGTCATAGAGGTGTCAGAAATGATGGGAAGTGAATATTTTGCATTCTTATCCTGAAATACCAATTATATGGCATAGTCTAAAGGGATAACATTGTCCTATTAGTATGGTAATTTACATAAACTAGAAATGAGGCAAGTTATATGAGCAAAAATAATGAAATCAAATGTTCTATTTATGGAAATGGGGGATATAGCTCAGTGGTAAGAGCACTTGACTAGTATGCACCAGGTCCTAGGTTCCATCTCTACTACTGGAAAAACAAAAAATTCCTGTTTATTGCTAGGCCTTTGAAAAAAATTACTTTGCCTCTGTAAAATAACTGTTTTCCTATATACAACTTATATGATTTCTAAAGTTCCTTTTCAAAACCAGAGTACATTGATCCTGTGATTCACCTAAAGCCTTTGCTATTTTCTGATCCTTCATACCAGTAGATAGACCGTTTCTTCACTGCCAGAATGTACTTGCAGATTTGTAAATCTAGTGTAAATAAGCTCCCTTCTTAATGACCATTTAAATCTTCCCTCTGGATTTATCCATGAAGCCATAATGTTTATTGACATGCCTTCCCATGATGTAGTTCTTAATTGGGAAACACATCTTATAAGAGAGTTATAGTCTCCAAATAGGATAATTTCTGTGGTTTGCAAGTTGCCACAAAGGAATTCACTGACATTAAAAACCAAAACAGATTTATTTCTCAACACTTGTCCCAGAGGCTCTAAAATGTTGTTATAAACTCAGAACATTTTTGTTGTTACCCAGATTTATTTTCAGGTTAATTGGTTATTCAGTATTTTCCTGGAAAACCATTAATTCATATTTTTCAGAAAATAAGTATGTACTAGGCCATCAAAATAATGTGAAAAGTAAAATGCTCTTTTCATTAACTATCTGATGTGCTACTGTGCTTAGAGGCTTAGTGTATTTTCTCAAATTGATGATTTGTTATTTCTTGGAACTCTTTAAAATGTTTAATAACTTTTTATTATTGAACTTAATTTCATTGAGGTAGAAGAGTTAGAAAGCATGGAAAAATATAAAAATTTATTTTGAAATAGATAAATTACTATGATTACTTAAAAACTTTTTTTTCACATTGTTTTTCCTAAGATGCTTTTCATTTGTATTCTTCCTAAATTTTAAGTCCCCTTTTATTTGTTAGAACTCTAGTAGAAAAGGCAGCCAGAAGAATAGGAAGTGTTTTTCCTGTAGGACTTCCTGCTAGATAATATTATTGAATATTTTGTTTTTTCTTAGAATCTTTATTCTAATAACTAAAGAGAAATTGATTTTTCACGTGCCACATTGAATTTATGTATTTGAATTTTTAAAAATATAGAATCCAACTTCAGTGGTTATTTAATTGAAACTAATTCTACAACCAAGTTAAAAAATATAATATATAAATCTTGAGACCTGACTAGACAGAAGCTCTTTAGGGAAAATGAAACTGGGTAACGTAAGTTGAATGTAGTAGTTCAGTATTTTAAGGATGAATAGTTCCACAGTCGTTCGTTTTGATTTCCTCTTGGACAGGATCTTTTAAGGAAAGTGTCTAACCTACATGCTTCAGAAGGATACAAAATACATTTTTGTTCCTTGTACTCCTACCACCCAGTGTCTTAGTAAAACCATTAAAAAGAAATAGGAAGAAGAAACAGAAAATCAGCAATGTACATGTTCAAAACCTATAAGCTGATGTATCAACCCTTGATTTATGGGTCTATGGAAGAAACTAAGCAAATGCTGTTATCTGTCTTTGGAATAACTGAACAAACCAAATAGAAACTGTTTCTTCTGCAAAAGAAACTTGAAGTCCCTTAGCCTATTCCACATAGGAATGCTGAAGGAGTCACTGTCTAGAAATATATCAAGTAATGATGAATTAAAGGGATTAAACTTTTCTGTGGAAATGAGGAAAAAAATATGATGGTTTTTTAAAAAAATCCTTTAGGTCTGTCATGTAGAAAAGTAACAGTGGCAAAAGGCCAGAAGTTTGTGTTGGTAGAATTTGGCTTATCAAGAAGAACTACATGTGAGTCCCTGGAAGTATTCAAATGTAGGTTGGAATGGTGTTATGATGGAATTCACTCAGAGGATATGAAGTGGCAGTGATAAAAGATTAAGTCTAATTTTAGAATTCTGAAATATCTTCCTCTGATATTTCTATATTCTACTCAATTGTATATTCTATAAAATGTACTATTTTCCATAAAATTTCTATAATATCTTGCTGTGGTTTGGATATAAGGTGTCCCCCCAAAAACCTCATGTTTTGGTTAATGCAGGAATGTTCAAAGGTGAAATGATTAGATTATGAGAGCTGTAATCTCATCAGTGGATTAATCCCATTGATGGATTAATAATTTCAGTGGACTACTAGTTGGTAACTGTAGGCAGGTGGGGTGTGACTGGAGGAAGTAGATCAGTGGGGGCATGGTATTGGACTATATCTTGCCTCTGGCTCCTTTCTCCCTGCTTTCTGGCTGCTATGACTTGAGCAGCTTTTCTCCTCCTCAACCTTCAGCATGATGTTCTGCCTTACCTCAGGCCCAGAACAATGGAGCTAACAGACCATGCACTGAGATCTCTGAAACCATGAAATCAAAATAACTTTTCCTCCTCTAAGTTATTCTTATCATGTACTTTGGTTACATAGATGAAAAGCTGACTACCACAATTTTATACTCTCTGTGGGTGACTGTGCAGGAATATGGCTTAACTAGTGAAGTGAATTCAGTTCTGAGCTCCTGTTCCTCAACAATCAGATGTGCCTGTAGGGGAACACTGCATGTCCCTTGAACAACCATGAATGACATCCCTCACTATTTGGTGGTTAATGTACTTAAAGCATTTCTATCTAGACTGATTTCAGGTATAATGTGATCTTGTTATAAATATCTCTGATTCCTTGTCTTGTTATTGCAACAATTGAAAAATTGAACATAAATGAGTATTATTAGAGTTTTTTCCCTCTGAATGAAGTAGAATTTGTTTTAATAGAAGTTCTATAATCCGACTGATTTCAGAAACAAAGATTCTATTTTTAAGAACCCTGACACTATTCATGTTACTAATCAACTAGAAAACATTAATTGAGGCATTATATTCAGTTATAACATTTGATATCAGCTATAATATTAAAATTTGAGATAGCTGCAGGAACTTCCCTCCTCTGTGTTTGTACATAGGTAATTTTTAAACTACTGGCAAATATACAAGTACTCTATCATTTAAATATAGAAGTTTATTGTTAATTTATTGTCCATTCATATCTTTTTTTATCAAAGTTTTAAACATTTTTAAATCATTATATTTTTACCTTAAAGTAAGATTTGAAAATAGCCTGTCAAGTGTGATATAACTGAATTAATTCTGAAGACTCTGACTTTAGTTTTCCTAAACTGCCTTATCCTGCCAAGATTATTACCATAACAAGCTTTAATTTGGTGTCACTTTGAATTTAGGCCATGATATCAAACTACGCTAAAAGAAATTCTCTGGTGACTAGAACTATTCAGCAACAGCTGTTGCTCTACCTGTGAGAAGACCTAGAAAAAACTAAAAACCTGCTAACAAAAAGCAGTCTGATTTTAAATTATTACATTTTAGCCACTACTTACATATGTAGATGTAGAGTTTAGCTGTGGACTTTTTTTTAAGAATATTGATGATTTAATGCTATTGAACAAAGTAGATTTTTGCCGTGATGCTAGGGGCACGGAAGTTCTCAGTGTAGCAGAGCAATTGGGCATTTAGAGAAAATCACTCCTCTGTTATTTTGCTTTGTAATGTCGGCTCTCTGAGATAAATATTTTCTCATGCTGTTAATATCATATGTATGTAAACGCACATTATATATGTATATACACATGTGAATATGTCTACTTACATATACTCCTGTGTAAATGATTTTTTTTACAACTTATCTAAAAGTAGTTAACTTCCCTTCTTCTCTCCCTTTTCTCTTTCTTCCTATTTCCTTTTTCTTTTTCTTTCTCTTTTCAGTACTGGGATTGAACTCAGGGGCACTTGACCAACTGAGCCACATCCCCAGCACTATTTTGTATTTTATTTAGAGATACAGTCTCACTGACTTGCTTAGAGCCTCACTGTTGCTGAGTCTGGCTTTGAACTTTTCATACTCCTGCCTCTGCCTCCCTAGCCACTGGGATTACATGGGTGTACTACCACACCCAGCTTGTTAAGCTATTTCATTAACCAAAGATAACTTAGTATGAAGGTACCATTTGAATAAGACTTGGCATGTGAAGGAATAGCACAGGGAAAGTTTTACTTGATAGAACTGTTTTATGACTTAATTGTGGAGTTATACTGTGCTTTTGCCAAAATTCATTGGAAATATACCACAAAAGAGTGAATTTTACTACAATTTAGAAATAAAAAGAAAGCTTTAGAATATTACCTATCCCTTCTTTCCTCAGAAAATCCATTAGATATTACTAAAGACACTTGATGCCCTTCCTGCTTTTGTCTAACACCCAGTTTGGTGATATCCAAGTGGAACCCTTACCCAGTCATCTCTCCTAGCTTCAACATATTGTCTCTCCTATCCTCAGCATTTTCCTATCTTTGTTTATGGTATTTTCACACAGGTATTCATATGTCAAACATAGAGTCTCCTATACACTCAATCTCTAGATCTCTTTTGATTATTTACATAAAGCAAATCTTCAACTCCAAATATGAGCTTGTTATTTATTTATAGAGAAAACATGTTTGTTAATGTATGTGTAAAGGGTAATTTTTAAATAGTTGCATTTAAAAATATATACATGCTAATTACTATTTTTTAAAACTTGGTTTATATTATTTTTCTAATGATAGTGATGTTTGTTTTTAGAGAGCTCCATTATTCCATCTATTCTTCCTTCTGAATAATAGTACACATTTTCTGAATAAATTGTGGGACAGAGTAAATAATCTTCCTCTCCTGAGGATTCACTTTATAAACTCAACCTTATATGCATATTTATATATGTATTACTGTCATAAATAGTGTTATTTAACATTCTTATTAGAGTCTAAGTAGAATAATAAATTAAAGATCTATTTTTCTACCTGCAAATAAAAATTTGTATCCTCAGATTATCATGGTCACTTATGCACATACATTAAGTGATCAAGGAATTCTCCTTTTTGTGGTCTTTCTTGAGCCTGATATTTTCTCCTTTTAGTTCTTCCTACTAAGTGATTGACAAGATGAAACATTTTTCTGAATTGAATATTTTTTATTAGTGCATTATAATTACACATTATATTGGGGTTAATTTTGACATAATAAAGCAAGCATGCAATACAATTTGCTCCAATTCAATCTCTGGTGCTTCCCCCCTCTCTCTCCTTCCTTCCCTCTTCTCTTTGCTCTACTTGACTTGTCTTCTTTCTATTTATTTATCATTTTTTAAAAAATTTGTGCTTTGTAGATATACATAAGGTGAAAGTTACTGTGGCGTATTCATATATTTACCTAGGATAGTTTGGTCAAGTTTAGCTGGTCTGAGTCTCAGGAACTCATCTGGTATCCTGCTTACTATAGAAATTTAACTCGATAAGCATTCACTTAGTAACTATTCCCATCAATGGAAGTGTAACCTACCCAGATTAAAAAAGATGTTGAAGTTATTGACTGGAAACATTTCCTTTGTAAACATATAAGATACTATAAGAATTTATTAATAATTTCTCTAAAAATTTAAATTAAATGTGTATTTAATTTATCATGTTCTTTTAAAGTTTATCTACTCACATAAACACTATTTCAGGTGCTCAGTCCATTTTCTCTTGCCATAACAAAATACCTGAGACCAGATAATTTATAAAGAAAAGAAGCTTTTTTGGCTCACAGTTATGGAGGCTGGTAGGACCAAGAACATGGCATCATCATTTACTCAGCATATAGTGAGAACCTTTATGCTGCATCATAACATGGAGGGCATCATGTGGTGGAAGGAAGTAAGCTTGCTATTTTAGGACTTTCTTCCAGTTCTTTTAATGTCTCTAATAATCAACATAGGGATCTACTCTCATGACTTCATCTAATCCTAATTACCTCCCCAAAACCTCCCTCCAAATGCCATTAACATGAATTAAGGGTTAAGTTTCTAACACATGGAGTTTTGTAGAGTACTCATTCCAACCATAGTGGGTACTAAGGGCTCCAATATAAATTATTGTTGGTTTTCTTGATGAGCATGTGGTCTGCCAAAAACTATGTGACTTGATAAATCTAGTACTATGTTCTCAATATCATGGAACACAGACCAATTTATGGTTGAGAATAGATTTATATTACTGTAAGATGGAGAAACAATTTGAAAACATTAAAATGCTGTATCTGTGTTATTTATATAGTTAGGCACTTTGGAAAATCCTAGTAGGAACTTTGAAAAATTATCTCTTGATCTTAAAAATTTGGGACTAGTATTATATTTGTGTGATGTGTGGAAGTAAACTTATTGCAGCTTTAAAAAATTATTTTTGATAGGCTTTATGTGTTTTTAAAAAACAGTTTTAGCTGGGTGCAGTGGTGCATGCCTATAATCCCAGCTGCTCTGGATACTGAGGCAGGAGGATTGTAAATTCACATTCAACCTCAGCAATTTAGTGAAGCCCTAAAGAAACTTAGAGAGACTGTGTCTCTAAATAAAACACGAAAAAGGGCTGGGGATGTGGCTCAGTGGATAAGCACCCCTACGTTCTATCTCCAGTACCTCCCCGCACACCCCACCCAAATTTTTAAACAGTAGCTATCACTGGATAATAACTGACATATTAACTTCTGGCTATGTGACTGACTAGATCTTTTTTGGAAGGGGGATTCATTTCAGATATTATATTCCATTATTGGACTGTTTAAGAAAATCAGTTCCAATTTTTTATTTAGCAAAATATTCCTAAAAGAAGCAGGACATTAATATTGCTTCTATCATATGGCAAAAATTAAAAAAAAGAAAAAAGCACATCATTAAGCATCATATATGGAAAGGGATGTAGAGAGAAAGAGATACTGAAAACTGTATATAATCTTTTATTCTTTTATAAAGTTCACTTTGATTTGGGTAGGGTGGGAATCTTAGGAATTGATTCTTTGCAAGTACCTTGTTTTGTTTTTTTTTTGTAATGTTAAGTAGCCAGGGAACACAAAATCAGAAGGATATAGAGTTGTGCTTCTTTGGCAGCAATGACAAAATGTTTCTAGAACTAATTTGCTTGAAATGAAAGAATCTGGTAGGGAGATACTTGACACTAAAAAACCAAACAAAACAAAACAAAAACCCCAGAAAACCAGCAGAGAACTTTTGAATACCAAAGCTTATCAATAGTTAACCCATTTTTTCGTCCAGCTTTCTCTTGATTTCTGATGCATCATAACCTAACTTTGTGTATAACTTTGCCTTTCTGAATAATTGACTACAAGCCTAACCCTGCATGACTTTCCAGCTACAGCATCAACCACTGTGGACAATCACGTTTTCGAGAGAGTGCGATGGGTTAGCTGCTAATTAATTAATTAATTAATTAATCCTTTGGATTAATCAGCTATGTGTAGTCCTTAGGGATGACAGTCCCAGAAAAGTAACTTTGTTGAAAGTAAAGATACAATCAGCAATGAAGCACATACTATTAAAAAAGAATTTTATTGTAAGGACTCGCGAACTGCATTATGGTATTAAAACGGTAGAACTTAGGTTCTACGGCAGCTTTAGATTCTAGCTTTTTTCTCTACCTTTTATCACCCAGTGTTAGGCAAGCACTCCTATTTCAAATTGGTCTCCACCTCTTTTACTCCTTTCATTTTTCTTTCTTTCCTTCCCACTCTCTCTCTTGCATGCCCACAATCATTTATAGCCTACTTGTCTCTGTATGTAGATTCTTCCTTTTGCTGCTGAGTTAGCCAATTTTGTTTAAATATAAGAAGATTTAGTCTGATTTGCTTAACAAATTATCATCACTTTTTCTAAGCAAAATTTTTCAAGCCTCTCTACCTTACTGATTGTTGATTAGCATAGGGATTGGGTACCCTATAACTGTAACTGCTCATTCATAACCATAAGACCCATAGTGCTTGCTCATTTGATGGTTGTGGCAATATTAATGAAAGAGAGAAGCTGGTGGGGCTAATTCATGGGGATTTTTTAAAAATAAGGACATTATACTTTTTAAAAGGAGTTTATATTCTCATATCACAGTACTTGTTGAAAAACTTGGGACTTCAGAGAGGGAGGGGAAGTATAAGAGGGAGAGAGAAAAGAAGGAAAAGAAGAAACATTCAAGGAATGCTTAGTAGCTAACAAGGAGATAGTTACATCTTCTGTAGTCAGCTAAGTTTATTTAAGTCACATTCCAAATTTAAGTGAGTAGCATTACAAGGATTTAAAGTTGAGTTAGTTTTTCTGACTGTTCCTAAACCCCATGGTTCTTTTTTAAATCAAATGGAGCATAGTGTTTTTTAAAAAATACTTTCTCAGTTTTCAGTGGACCTTTGGCTTATTTGTATGCAGTGCTGAGAATCAAATCCAGTGTCTCATGCATGCTAGGCAAGCACTCTACCACTGAGCTGTAACCCCAGCCCTGCGACATGATGTTTTATTACCTTGATTATACATTTGTAATATATTCTGCTTCATATTGTTACTTTAAGTAGATTTGTATTATTATTATTGTTATTATTACTACTGTTACTATTTTGTCATACTGGGGATTGAAAGTAGATAGGTATTCAATGTCTACTACTAAAGATATTCTTAGGAATAGAGGGTATGCGGTTTATCATTTTTCCATATTTTTTATTGGTGCATTACACTTGAACATAATGGTGGAATTTGTTGTTATACTTTCATTTATGCATACAATGTAGCAATTTAATTTTGCCAATATATTCCCCAGTATTTTCTCTTTCTTTCCTTTCCTCCCTCACCTTAGTTCCTTTTCTCTATTTTACTAATCTCCCTTCAATTTTCATGAGATCCTCCACCCTCTTTTTCTTTTTCTCTCTAGCTTCCCCATATGAGAGAAAATCTATGATCCTTGATTTTCTGAGTTTGGCTTATTTTACTTAACAGTGTTTTCAAATTCCATCCATTTTCCTACTAATGATATAATTTCATTTTACTTTATGGCTAAATATAACTCCATTGTGTATATACCACATTTTCTTTAACCATTAATTCATTGACAGACACATAGGCTGCTTCCATAGTTTGACTCTTGTGAATTTTGCTGCTGTTAACATGGGTATGCATACATTGCTATAGTATATGAACTTTAATTCTTTAGGATACACATCAAGAAGGGGAATAGCTGGGTATATGGTGGCTCCATTCCTACTCCTTTGAGGAACCTCCATATTGATTTCAAAGTAACTGTATTAATTTACAATCCAACCATCAGTGGGATTTTTTTCCACATTTCTTTTTTCCATATCTTCTACAGCATTTGTTATTGTTATTGTTATCTTCTACAGCATTCTACAATAATTTTGTATTCTTTTTGGGGGTGCGGTTCTGGGGATTGAACTCAGGGGCACTCAACTACTAAGCCACATCCTCAGCCCTGTTGTATTTTATTTAGAGGCAGGATCTCATTGAGTTGCTTAGTGCCTTACTGTTGTTTTTTATATTCTTAATGACTGCCACTCTGACTGGTGTGACATGAAATCTCAGTATAGTTTTAATTTGCATTTCCCTAATTACTAAAGATGATTTTTTTCCATGTATTTGTTGGCCATTTGTATTTCTTCTTTTAAAAAGTATCTGTTTGATTCATTTGCCTATTTATTGGGTTATTTGATTTTTTGGCGCAGAGGGTTTTTTGAGTTCTTCATATATTCTGGATATTAATTCGCTGTCAGAAGAGCAGCTAGCAAAGATGTTTCCAATTCTGTAGGTTTTCTCTTTACACTCTTGTTTGCATTGCTGTGAAGAAGCTTTTTAATTTGATGCCATCCCATTTCTTAATTCTTGGGATTATTTCCTGAACTTACGGGTTCTACTGAGAAAGTCTCTGCCAGTGCCTTTATGTTGAAATGTGGACCCTATGTTTTTTGTAGTAGTTGCATAGTTTCTAGTCCAATTCCTGAGTCTTTGATCCATTTTGAGTTGATTTTTGTGCAGGGTAAGAGATAAGGGTCTAGTCTCATTCTTCTACATATGGACAACCAACTTTGCCAGCACAATTTGTTACAAAATCTGTCTTTTCTCCAATATAAGTGTTTGAACCTTTTTCAAGGATCCACATGACTGTATCTGTGTGGATATATCTCCATGTCTTCTGTTCTGTACCATTGGTCTATGTGTCTGTTTTTATGCATACTCTGCATTTCTTGTTAACTATATCTCTGAAGTATAATTTGAAGTCAGGTATTATAGTGCCTCCACCTTTTTTGGCTTAGAATTACTTTGGCTATTCTGGGTCTTTTATCCTTCCAAATGAATTTAAGATTGTTTTCTTCTTCCTTCTTCCTTCTTCTTTCTTCTTCCTTTCTGGTTTTGTGAATGTAATTGGTATTTTGATGGGGTTTGTATTGAATCTGTGTGTTACTTTTGGTAATATGTTCATTTTAACAATGTTAATTCTACCTAACCATGAACATGGGAAGTGTTTCCATCTTCTTTTGTTTTGTATAATTTCCAATGTGGAGGTCTTTTACCTCCTTGATTAGATTTATTCTTAGGGTTTTTGTTTTTATTGTTTGTTTGTTTGTTTTTGGCATTTGTGGAAGAAATTGTTTTCCTGATTTTGTTCCCAGCAGATTAGTTTTCTATATAGTAAAACTATTGATTTTTGTATGTTGATTTTTGTTACCTGCTACTTTGCTGAATTGATTTATTAGCTCTGGCAGTCTTCTTGTGGAGCTTTTTGGATCTTCTAAGTATAGAACAATGATTTCTACTTTTTCATATATAATTTGATTGTCTCTTTTATTTGGTTTAGCAAGGGCTTATCAATCTTGTTTATCTTTTCAAAGAACCAATTCTTCATTTCATTGATTCTTCATATATTTTTTTCTCAATTTCATTAATTTCAGCTCTGATGATAGTTACTTCCTTCCTCTTCTGAATTTGGAATTGGTTTTTTTCTTCTCCTTCAGGATCTTGAGATGTATCATTAGGTTGTTTTTTGGGATCTCCCTGATTTTTCTTATGTAGGCACTGATAGCTATAAAGCTTCCTCTTAGAACTGCCTCTGTAGTTTCTCAGAGGTTCTGGTATTACTATTTTTATTTGATTATGAGAATTTTAAAATTTATTCCCTGATTTCTGCTATCATTCATCTTTCAAAAATGTATTGTTCAATCTCCATGTGTATATATACTTTCTGTAGGGTTTTGTTGTATTTTGTTCGGTTTTGGTATTGGTTTTTTTTGTTTTTTTTTTGTTTTTTTTTTTGAACCAGGAATTGAACTCAGGGTCACTCGGCCACTGAACCACATCCCCAGCCCTATTTTGTATTTTATTTAGAGACAGGGTCTCACTGAGTTGCTTAGGGCCTCGCTAAGTGCTGAGGCTGGCTTTGAACTCATGATCCTCCTGACTCAGCCTCCAGAGTCGCTTGGATTACAGGCGTGCACCACCACGCCCAGCTTTGGTATTGGTTTTTTGTATTGATTTCTTTCCATTATGATCCAATAAGATGCAAATAATTATTTCAGATTTTTTTGTTGTTGTTTTGTATTTGCTAAGAATTGCTTTATGACCTAAAGTATGATCTGGGAGACAATTCCATGAGCCATTGACTATTGTTGGATGAAATTTTCTAAAGATGTCTATGAAGTCTATTTGACTTATAATAATATATTTTCAGGTCCAAAGAGTCTTAACTGGCTTTATATCTGAATGACCTGTCTGTTGCTGAAAAAGGTGTATTGAAATCATGCAGTAATATTATACTGATGTTTACCTGAGGCTTTTATTTGAGAAGTATATGTTTTATGTAATTAGGTGCACCAATGTTTGAGGCATATTTACTATTGTTATATCTTTTTTTTTCTTGGATTGCTTTATTTACCAGTATGAAGTGACCTTCTTTGTGTCTTCTGATTAATTTTGGCTTGATGTCTGCTTTGTTGGATATGAGTAACTACTCCTGCTCATCTGGGGACTCCATTTGCATGTCTACCAATTTCCATCCTTTCACTTTCAGCTTTTAACTGTCTTTGCTTTTAAGGTGAGTTTCTTGTAAACAACATATACTTGGGTCTTGTTTTTTAATCCATTCTGCTAGCCTATGTCTTTTAATTGGGGAGTTGAAAACATTTACATTCAATGTTATTATAGAGAGAAGTTTATTAATTTTGCCATTTTAATTTTTTCTAATGTTTAATTTGATTCTTTTTGTCATTTGCTTAGCTGTTCTTCAAGTGAAGAGTATCTTTGTGCTCGGGTTTATTTTTATTTTTTGTGTGGAGTATTTCTTTAAGTATCTTCTGTAGTGCTGGCTTATTGTCAATAATTCTTTTAGTTTCTGCTTTTCTTGGAAGGTTTTTACTTCCCTTTCATTCTGAAGGATACCTTTGCTGGGTATAATAGTCTTGGTTGACAATTATTTTCTTTCTGGACTTGGAACACAACATTCCAAATCCTCCTGGCTTTTGGAGCTGTGGTAAGAAATCAGAAGTAATTCTGATTGGCTTGCCTCTAAATGTGATCTAACATTTTTCTCTTGAGACTTTAAAAATTCTATCCTTATTCTATATGTTAGGCATTTTAATTATTATGTGGAGACATTCTTTTTTGATCATGTCTATTTGGAGTTTTGAATGCATTGTATATCTGGATGTCCATCTCCTTCTCAAGGTTTGGAGAATTTTTTCATTATTATTTCCCTGAAGAGGTTATCCATTCCATTAGTCTGTGTCTCACAAACCTTTTAATCCCAATGATTCTTAAATTTGGCCTTTTGATGGTTTCCCAGAGTTCTTGTATATCCTGATTATAGTTACTTCTTTTCTTTGATACTTCCTCAGTGTTCAGGGCCTGCCACTTTATCTTCTAGCTCTGAGATTCTGTCTTCAGCATGATCTACTCTAGTAGAGAGACTTCAAACTGACATTTTCTTTAACTTATTATGTCTTTTTTTCCCCCCAAGATTGTTGTTTGGTTCTTTTTCAATGTAACTATCTCCTTATTGAACTTTCTGTTTATGTCCTGTACTGACTTCTTAAATTCATTCAGTTGCATTTCTTAGAACTCATTGATCATTTTTGTAATCATTCTTTTGAATTCTTTAGCTGATATTTCATCCAATTCAATATCTTTGGAATTAGTTTCTGGTGAATTATGAACTTTAGAAGGTGTTCTGTTAACTTTTTTTTGTATTGTATTTCTTTGTTGGATTTATTCATCTGTTGGTATGAATTTCTCTCCACTCTTATTTGTGGGCCTTTTTAGGACACAGCCTTTTGTTCCTAAAGTGTCCTGGAGTGATCTAGGTTGAGGTCCCTCATAAGTGTGGTATCCACAGCCTTTGTGCTAATTCTGTTTTCATTGGAAGAGCAGAGATCTGTGAATGGATTCTGAGGAATTCCCTCCCGCCCCAGGCTGTTCCTATTTGGGACCTGGTCATCAGTTTATGGGTTTTGTCTTCTCTATGTATTAAATTTTAGTGTGGTTAGTTTGTGTGTGAAGCAAGGTGTACTTGTCTTTGTGTTGGGTTTAGTTCAGGAGCAGAGTCTCTACACTGTGTACTTGCAGTGTCCCTGTAGATTCATAACACTCACAGAAAAGGAAGTAACAAACAATAACAAGAATTGGAGAAAACAATATACAGCATTAAAATAAAAACCCTGCACCTAATATGATATCTACAACGATAATTTCTACAAAAACAGTAATTGGTAACAATAAAACAATGAATAAATGTGAAATAGATCTGGCATTAAGGTAAACAGCTTGTGTCAACTATTTTATCCACAGAGCTAATAAATGCAACATGAGTTGTGTAGGCTGGAATTATATAAATCAAATAGTTCTTTAAGCAGAATCAGAAAGGAGAGAAGGAGAAACAATAAAAATAAACAAAAAAAATAGAAAATGAACCAAAATCATAATCTTCAAAAGACAAAATGAGATATAAAGGCATATGTATGTGTGTATATATATATATATATATATATTTTCATGAACCAATGAGCACAGCAAGAACATAAAAAAAGGAAAAAATTCTTAATAAAAATGAAATAATCATGTCCACTGAGGTGGTCCAAACAGTGGAGTAGAATGGATGGTCACTGCTTATGCCTGACTGTCTTTCCTTCCATTTCTTCTTGGGCTATGTTGGGGGGCAGGTAGCTGGGGGTTCTTAACCCCTTCCTCTTTTTGTATTACTCACTGAGTTGCAAGCTAGAAGGGCCTAAAATTAAAGTTGGTTGAAATAGATCTCAGCTTTGCTTCTCACCAGTGTAAGGGAGAATGGAATGGGAAGTATGATGGATTGTGTATTGCTTAGATAACACAGATGGATCACTCTCATGTTGGGGCTGCTACAGACTTCTGTGAAGTAAGTTTTGTTGATTGGGGCTTAGGTCTGATTAGGCTTTATGGACTTTGTTAGGTGGTATCTGCTCTGGAGAGATTAGATTAACACCCGTGGGGCCAGGCAGACATCTATCTCTGCTAGGAATCTATATCTCAGAAACCTTCCCAAAATTGTACTTGTGGAGCAGGAGAGTTAACTCTCCACACATTCTGTGGCCCATGATTATGGGCTTCCCAAACTCAGTTCCTGAGTTTTCAGATTCCCAATCCTCTTCAGAATCCCAACCCACTTCAACTGGTCATGTGAGCCACCAGTCTCAAAGGGAAAGATAGTTGCACTTGCCTTCATTTTTCTGACTCGAATGCCACTAGGTACAATCTTCTCTGTGTCTGACTTATTCACATTTTGCTTGGTACACCATAGGCCACACTGCCAGGGCAGTATGGCAAGCAGTATGGCAATGTTTATTATGATTTCCCAAGCTCCCTCTGCAACAATATGCAGCATGTCTTCTTCAAGATGGTTCTCCCCTCAACTTGAGAAATATAGAGCACTTTTTACCATTTCATTGTGCAGCCGATGGATCATCTAAGTTCAGACCACTTTTCTGATCTACAGGTTTTTCTGTGTTAACTGTGTCCATTGTGTTTCTGTGTTATCCCTCTCTTATGCGCTGAACCAGCACCCCTGCCACTACTGCAACTGGCTTAGCTCCAGTGTACTCTTTTTTGTTCTTTGTTTAGTGTACTCAGATTTCTGAGTCTTAAAGAGACTCTAACTGCCCAGTAGTGGAGTTCAGTGAATTCCCTCTGTTACCAATCTCACTGAGATACAGTATTCCTGCTACATAAATTCAGAGGCATGGAGCAACCATAAATGCAGCATTCCTTTGATCTGCCATTTTGACTCTCTTCTTTATTGTTGTGTATTCCTTGTGTATATAATGGGTACCTAGTTTTTTAGTTTTTTAGTTTTAGTGCTATTTTATTTACTAAAGGATATAATATTCCCTTATAGTACTAAAATCTTGAACAGCATCTAAGATTACTTTGCAATTTGAGAAGATCGGGGTTGTCAACCTACATTTATAATCAAACACTTTAACATTGCATGTTTATTATTGCTTGGTTACATTTACTTTTTATGTTAATATATAACATAGATATAATAAAATTCACACTTTTTAGTATATGTTTCTGTGAGTTATGCAAACATAGAGTCATGCAACCACCAACACAATAAATATATAAATTAATTCCATCATGTAAGAAAACTTCCCACTAGCCCTTTGTGGTTCACTCCTTCCCCAACCCTACCCTTAACAACCTCTGATCTATTTTTATGCCCCTATAATTTTGTCTTTCCAACATTTCACATAAATAGAATTGTACAGTATATAGCCTTTTGAGTCTGGCTTTAATCATGATGTATTTGAGATTAATCTATGACTTTATGTATATTGATATAGATATATTGATATATTGATAGTTTATCCTTTTCATTGCTGAATACTATCCCATTGCATGAATATTGCAGTTTGGTTATGTACTTCTCAGATGAAAGATGTTTGAACTGTTTCAATTTAGGGAAATTATTAATAATCATAATTTATTATAAATATTCTCAAGTAGAATTTCATGAAAGTAAAGGGTTGTTGTGGTAGCTGTTTTTTCTTTTCCCTCTCATTTGGATAAATATCTAGCTATGGAATTGCTGAGTTATATAATAATTACATAAATTTAATTTCAGAAGAAACTGCCAAGCCACCATTTCATATTCCTACCAACAAGGTAGTAGAGTCCTAGTGAATCTTTATTCCTGACAGCATTTACTATTGTGGGTTCTGTTTTGTTGTATTTTATTTAGTCATTTGAATAGGTATATAGTGATTTTTAATTGTGTTTTTATTTTATTTTATGTGGTCAGAATATTTAACATGATAACAAAATTCTAAGCATAGCTTATTGTTTACTATAGATACAATATTACATAGCAAATCTCTAGAATTTATTCATTTTGCTTAACTGAAATTTTTTGCCCACTGATTAAAAACTCCCCATTTTCCACTCCCTACAAACCCAGCTACCACTATTTCATGTTTGATTCTGTAAGTTAGCTTTATTTTTTTATTTGTTCTTTTCAGATATGCGTGACAGCAGAGTGTATTTTGACATATTATACATACATGGAGTATGACTTATTCTAATTAGGATCCCATTCTTGCAGTTGTACATGAAGTGGAGATTCATTCTTATATTTAAACATGATGTGGTGGTATATTCATATTTGAACATAGGAAAATTATTTCTGATCATTCTAGTCTTTCCTATTCCCATCACCCCTCTATTCCCTTTGTTCCCCTTTGTCTAATCCAATTAATTATATTCTTCCCTTCCCCACTTATTGTGTGTTAGCATCTGCATATCAAAGAGAATATTTGGCCTTTGTTTTTTGTGATTGATGTATTTCACTTAATGTGATAGTCTCCAGTCCATCCATTTACCAACAAAAGTCATAAAGTCATTTTTTTTTATAGCTGAGTAATGTTACAGAGTAATATTCCATTGTGTATATACATCACATTTTTAAAAATCTATTTATCTGTTGAAGGGGCATCTAGGTTGGTTTCATAGTCTAGCTGTTGTGAATTGGTCTGCTATGAACATTGATGTGGCTGCATCACTGTAGTATATTGATTTTAATTCCTTTGGGTGTATATTGAGGATTGGGATAACTGGGTCAAATGGTGGTTCCATTTCAGATTTTCTGAGGAATCTTCACACTGCTTTCCAAAGTAGTTGCATCAATTTGCAGTCCCACCAGCAAAATATGAGTGTATCTTTTTCCCCACATCCTCTCCAATATATATTGTTACTTGTGTTCTTGTTTGTTGCCGTTCTGACTGGAGTGAGATGAAATCTCAATGTAGTTTTAATTTGCATTTCTCTAATTGCTGCTAGTGATGTTGAACATTTTTCATACATTTGTTGACCATTCATGTTTCTTCTTCTGTGAAGGGTCTGTACAGTTCCTTTGCCCATTTATTGACTGTGTTATTTGTTGTTGATGTTGTTTTTCTTTTTGGTGTTTTTTTTTTTTTTCTTTTCAGTGTTAAGTTTTTTTTAGTTCTTTATATATCCTAGAGATTAATGCTCTGTCTGAGGATGCAGGTGGCAAAGACTTTTTTCCCATTCCGTAGGCTCTCTCTTCATACTCTTGATTGTTTCCTTTGCTTTGAGGAAGCTTTTTCATTTGATGCCATCCCATTTATTAATTCTTCATTTTATGTCTTGTACTTTAGGATTTTTTTGAGGAAGTTGGTTCCTAAGACAATATGATGGAAAGTTGAGTCTGTGTTTTCTTCTAGTAGGCACAGGGTCTCTAGTCTAATGCCTATGTAATTGAACAGTTTTATATACTTCATATATGTGGAATTATACAGTACTTGCTTTTCTGTGACTTCCTTTTTGCACTTAGCACACTGTCCTTAAAGTTCACTCACGATATCGTAATTGCAGAATTTCCTTTCTTCTTTCTATAGGTGGATAATCTGTCTCTCTCTATATATATATGTATAATTATGTATATAAAATTATATATACATGTATATATATCTACATATATATATAAAATTTTCTTTATCCATTCATATGAACACAAGCATTTAAGATGCATGTCTTGGCTATCTGAATTGTAGCCAGTGAATATGGGATTGCTAATAATCTCTTCAAGATCCTGATTTGAATTATTTTGGATAAATTTCTAGATGTGTGATTACAGGATTACATTGTAATTCTATTTTTAAGTTTCAGAGGAATCTCCATACTGTCCACCATAACAACTGCACCACTTTGCATTCCCACCAACAGTGTGCAAGGATTCCAATTTCTCTTAATCATTGTCAATACTTATCTTTTGTCTTTTTAATAATAGCCATTCTTCTAACAGGTTTAAAGTGATACTTCATTGTAGTTTTGAGATATATATATATATATCATACACACACACACACACCTGTTGCCAGGTGTTTCTTCTTTGGAGAAATGGTCTATTCAAGTTTTTAGCCCAATTTTTAATTGGATTATTAGTTTTTGTTTTGTTTTGGCTACTTAGTTGTAAGTGTTCCACACATAACTTATAGGTTAACTCATGAGATATATGTTTTGCAAATATTTTTTTCCATTCAACTGATTGCCTTTTCATTCTATTGTTTCTTTTAGTTTCTTCTAGTCACATTTGTTTATTTTTAATTTCATAGTATGTGTTTTTGGCATTATATCCATGAAATTATTGATAAAATCAATGTCATAAGCTTTCCCCCTGGTGTTTTCTTCTAATATTTTTGAGTAGATGATTGAGAAGCATTTACATTAAGCAGTGGTCACCTAGACACAGTTCTACTCTGTGGTGCTTTGTTGATTTGTTTCTTTCTTCATTGCTATAAGACAATGTTTCTTCTCAGTACTGCAGAACCATTGAAAACAAAATTCAGTTGATTCTAGCTCTTTTATTTTTGTCTCAATCCCCGAATTTTCTTACACTAATACTTGGTAGAAGAGTTTTGCTTAATAGTTTTGTTTACCTATTTATTTATTTATGCTTATAGACAATATTTGTTAGTGGGACATATGACCTAAGTCCCACTGTTTTGAACTAGAAGTCATGAAATACAGTTACTTTTTAAGATTGATAAATGGAAATGTGTGAACTTTTTTGTTTTGTTTTGTTTTTTTGGATCTGGGGAGTGAACCCAAGGGTATTTGACCACTGAGCCACATCCCCAGCCCTATTTTATATTTTTATTAGAGACAGGGTCTCACTGAGTTGCTTAGTGCCTTGCTTTTGCTGAGGCTGGCTTTGAACTCACGATCCTCCTGCCTCAGCCTCATGAGCCACTGGGATTACAGGTGTGCGCCACCATGCCTGGCTGAACTTTTTTAAGATGCTACATTGTCATTCATTGCTATATTATTCATTGCTATATTCAATGCTATATTATTCATTTCATGAATAATAAGACAGTTTTTAAAATTATTAATTTCAGAGAAAATACTGTTATACATTAGAATAATTAATAAAAACAGAACTGTTAAAATGTACCTTTACACAGTTTAATTATAATTCTTAGGGTTTTTTTGGTGCTGCCTCTCCTTGGATGGAATGTGAAAAGAATAAGGGGGAGTGGAGGGAAAGGGTGGGAAAAAATGCACTGTGGTCACTTTATATCCATACCTATTTAAAATGATACTCCTGCTACCTGCATTGCTATTAACACTTGCTTTTCCTACACAATAGATCCGAGGTTCTTTCTAAGATTATTTTCCTTTGTTTTGGTAGAAAAAGCTCATGCTCCCACCCATCAGAGCCCTTTGGCAGTAGAGTTTATAGTCACACCTCCCTTCCTATCTAAATAGCAGGACAGTGAAATAGGGTTTCTGATTATTACTTTTGGAGTTTTGATATTTTATGACCTATAAAAATTATCCATACATTTGAAATTTGAACATAACCTTATTTTCTTTTTTTGTTGATAATAACACAAGAATATAGTAGCATCATGATTCCCATCCCCTCAACTTAATAGTTAATAATAATAGTTGTTATGTGCAGTTAACTATGGCACATAATAAAAGGTTATTTGATGTTCCGTTGTGCTTTGTTTTTTAATATAGCTTTGAAGTTTTCTTTTTAAGGGAAAATTTTTAATTGCTGTTTGTAGGAATTATATTTTATATGATGAATTTGCATAATGATTAAATTTTAGTTTATTCATGATAAATTTCTTTAATAAATAAATTAAAAGCTTATTTGAGGGGCTGGGGCTGTAGCTCAGTGGCAGAGTGCTTGCCTCTCACATGTGAGGCACTGAGTTAGATCCTCACCACCATGTAAAAATAAATACAATAAAGGCATGTTGTCCGTCTGTAACTACAAAAATTTTTTTAAACAAAAGCTTATTTGATTATTTTAGGTGAGTTATGGACTTTAAATACCTTATGTAATAGTCTGTCTGAATCGATTATTTTTGTGGAATCAATTGTTTTTTATGATCTTGAATATACAAAAGGCTGTTATTACAATAATAATGTATATTAAAATGAAGGACACATTTTAGAAATATACTTAAATAATATTTAATAGCAGGCAAATTAAAGTTCAGTAGCTCAGGATTTAAGGTAAAAATCTATCTCTAGTATGTAGTTCTTTTCCATTACTTGTTTCTTACAGTGTTATGTGCACAGTTTTAAAACATCTTTCCAGACGTACTGTTTTTAAAAAATATATTCTTCTAATAATTCTAGGTATCATGATACTGTTCAAGAGACTAAATGGCCTGTTCCGATTCCTCACAGTAAATACAGGTAGTACTGTTACTCTGTAGAATGAATCTTTCTTCTTTGACCCTAAGTTTGCTCCGCAGTCTTATGTTGAAGAGATAGGAAGGGAATTATAAGACATCTTGAGATAGCAAGTAAAATACAAATTGAACCAAACTTTTACATTAATGCAGGTAATTCTTTTTCCCTAAGGAATAAAAGTACAACAATGTGTTTCCAAAGTCATGTGAGTTAGAAAAAGGATAGTTTAATCTTCAACCATGGATTTCTGTTGCAAATTTGGTTTAAACATGCAACATTTTACATTATGCCAACAAGCATATATGAATGTTTGTACTTATTTAGTAGTACCTATTATGTCAGGACAGTGCCGGGAGTTAGCAATACAAAACATGTGTTGCTTAATTGTGAATTTAGAATAGGGTTTTGGACTGAGTGTTTGTGTTCCTGGAAATTAATGTCAAAATCCCAATTCCTAATGTGCTGATATGTACAGGTGGGGTCTTAGACCACTAATCAGGATTAGATGAGGTCATGGATGTGGAACCTTCATGATAGGATTAATCCTTTCAGGGAACAAGGGATACCTCTTTCTCTGTCTCTCTCTCCCTCCTTTCCTCCTTCCTTCCCTCCGCCCCCGCTGCCATGTGAGGATGAAATGAGAAGATGACCATCTGCAAACCAAGAGGAGTGACCTCACCAAACACCAAATCTGCCAACTCCTTAATACTTGGACTTCCCAGTCTCCAGATCTGAGAGGAAAAAATATTATTTAAGTCACTCAAGTTTTGGCAATGTATTATAGCAGACAAAACAAGATATATAGCACCCAAATAATGCAAGAACTATATATTGAGAAGATAACCAAATAAGCAATTTCAATGGTGTATGAAAAATGCTTTATTTGGGGAAAGTACAGGGTAATATAAAATACATGGCATAAAGAATGCAGTACTCAGAGGGCCTTGCTACAGTTGAGGGGAATAATTATTCCCTAATTATGCTGCAATAATCCTTCTAGGATATCTTAAATGCAAAAAGCAAAAGGATCAACCTATTTTTAAGTAACCTAACGGCACTCCAGAATAAGGCCCAAGAACATTTATAGAAATATAAAAATATTCAGCACCTAACAAAGTGAAATTCATAATGTCTAACTTTCAACCAAGCAAGGCAAAGAATGGAACATTATGACCTATAATGAGGAGAAAAAGCAATCAAAACCCATCCATTACTGACACATGTTAGAATTATTAGATAAGAACTTTAAAACAGTTGTTATGTTCCAGATATTTAAACAATTAGAGGAAAGATGGAAAAATTTTGGCAAAAGTATGGATATATGGAAACCAAATCAAACGTGTATGTTGGATAGAATTAATGACAGATTAAACTGTGCAAAAGCAAAGATTAGTAAACCTGAAGATCTGGCAATAGAAACTACCCAAAATGAAATGGAGGAGTGAAGAGAAAAAGAAGAGTAGGGCAGCACTGAACCCTGCAACATCCCCAAATATCCTAATATGTGTGGAATTGGGGTTAAAAAAGGAAGGAGAGAGACAAAGAGGACAGAAATAAATACTTATAACAATCATTGCTGAAGTTTTTCAAATTTGATGAAAACTGCAAATTTAGGCATCCTAGACAATTAAAAAGCCTGAGTACAAAATACACCAATGCACATGATAATTAACTTGTTAAAAACTAATGAGAAAGAGAAATCTTAAAAGCAACTTGTAGAAAAATCATACAGAAAAATATATACAGAAAAAATGCACAGAGGAAGAAAGATACAAATTTTGACAAATTTCTTGTCAAAAGCAATGTAAGAGACGGGAACATCTTTAAAATATTGTAGAAAGAAGCACAAATATCAACCTAACATTTTCAAGAGTTCATAAGCGTTGGCCATGAAGGTTCTTTTTATTCACGTCGAAGAGTATTAGAATTTTGTAAACCACATTATAAAGAAACATGATAATGAGATTAGGAAGGATAAATCAAAGAAGTAACAGCAAAATTCAAGAGAATGTGCTATTGCAGAAATTATATAGTTTTTTTATTTAGTGCTTACTATGGACCAGGCACTGGTATGAGGAGTTTTGTATATATTGAATAATTTAATTTTTACAACAATCCATTTTGTCAGATAAGAAAAATGAGGCACAGAGAAATTAATCTTTCAAGAGAAAATGTATAGCTAGTAAATGACAGAATCTAGATTTGAATTCTTGCAATTTGATTATAGGATTTGTGCTTTTGACCAGAACACTTTCTTCCTTTTAAGCAAGAGGTGGGATGAAAGTGATATTTGGATTTAAAAATAAGTATTTTTATAGATAACTTACGTCAGTTTTTATGGCTCTATGAAGACAAAAACTTATTAGAATAGGATGATGAATAAATGAAAAAAGAAGTGGAGATTTCGATATGTTGTATCTTTATTCTCGTTGACCTCTAAGAATCTTTTAATTTCCCCCCTAATGTCTTCTGTTATCCATGTATCATTCAATAGCATATTATTTAATCTCCAGGTCTTGGAGTAGTTTCTGTTTCTAACTTTCTTGTTGATGTCTAATTTCATTCCATTATGATCTCATAGTATACAAGGTAGTATTTCTATGTTTTTGTATTTGTTAAGAGTAGCTTTGTGGCATAACATATGATGTATTTTAGAGAAGGAACCATGAGCTGCTGAGAAGAAAGTGTATTCGCTTTTTGATGGATGGAATATTCTATATATGTCCGTTAAGTCCAAATTAGCGATTGTGTCATTGAGTCCTATAGTTTCTTTGTTCAGTTTTTGTTTGGAAGATCTGTCCAACGGTGAGAGAGGAGTGTTAAAGTCTCCGAGTATTATTGTGTTTTGGTCTATTTGATTCCTGAAATTGAGAAGGATCTGATTGACATACATGGATGCGCCATTGTTTGGTGCATAAATATTAATGATTGTTATGTCCTGTTGATTTATGCTACCTTTAAGCAATATGAAATGTCCTTCTTTATCCCTTCTGACTGTCTTTGGTTTGAAGTCTACTTTGTCTGAAATGAGAATGGAAACCCCAGCTTTTTTACTCAGTCCGCGTGCATGGTATGCTTTTTCCCAACCTTTCACCTTTAGTCTGTGGGCATGTTTTTCTATGAGATGAGTCTCTTGAAGGCAGCATATTGTTGGGTCTTTCTTTTTAATCCAGTCTGCCAGTCTATGTCTTTTGATTGATGAGTTTAGGCCATTTACATTCAGGGTTATTATTGAGATATGACTTGTATTTCCTGTCATCTTAGCTTTTTTAGGGTTTTTAGCTTAACCTTGCTCTGGGATACTATGAAAGCAGTTGTAAGAGGAAAGTTCATTGCAGAGAGTGCATTTAATAAAAGAATGAAAAGTCAACAAATCAATGACCTCACATTACAGCTCAAAGCCCTAGAAAAAGAGGAACAGATCATCACCAAAAGTAGTAGAAGACAGGAAATAATCAAAATCAGAGCTGAAATCAACAAAATTGAAACAAAAGAAACAATTCAAAAAATTGACGAAACCAAAAGTTGGTTCTTTGAAAAAAATAAACAAAATTGATAAACCCTTAGCCACGCTAACAAAGAGGAGAGAGAAACTCCAAATTACTAAAATTCGTGATGGAAATGGAAATATTACAACAGACACAATTGAAATACAAAACATAATAAGAAGCTACTTTGAAAATTTATACTCCAACAAAATAGAAAACCTGGAAGACATCAACAGGTTCCTAGAGGCATATGAGCCACCCAAACTGAATCTGGAGGATATACACAACTTAAATAGATCAGTTTCAAGCAATGAAATAGAGGAAGTCATCAAAAGCCTACCAACAAAGAAAAGTCCGGGACTAGATGGATTCACAGCCGAGTTCTACAAGACCTTCAAAGAAGAGCTCATTCCAATACTCCTCAAAGTATTTCATGAAATAGAGGAGGAGGGAACCCTTCCAAACTCATTCTATGAAGCTAATATCACCCTGATACCAAAACCAGAGAAGGACACATCAAGGAAAGAAAATTTCAGACCCATATCTCTAATGAACATAGATGCAAAAATTCTTAACAAAATTTTAGCGAACCGCATACAAAAGCATATTAAAAAGATAGTGCACCATGATCAAGT
Organism: Glaucomys volans; assembly: GCA_020662805.1. NCBI lineage: Eukaryota > Metazoa > Chordata > Mammalia > Rodentia > Sciuridae > Glaucomys > Glaucomys volans. The sequence goes on along the minus strand of JAJEJO010000578.1, from coordinate 318,516 downwards.
GGGTTTCATCCCAGGGATGCAAGGTTGGTTCAACATCCGGAAATCAATCAATGTAATTCACCACATCAACAGATTTAAGGTCAAGAACCACATGATTATTTCAATAGATGCAGAGAAAGCATTTGATAAAATACAGCAACCCTTCATGCTCAAAACACTAGAAAAAATAGAGATAGTGGGGACATTCCTTAACATTGTAAAGGCTATTTATGCTAAGCCCACAGCTAACACCATCTTAAATGGAGAAGAATTGAAAGCATTCCCCCTGAGAACTGGAACAAGGCAGGGATGCCCTCTTTCGCCACTACTATTCAACATTGTTCTTGAAACTCTAGCCAGAGCAATTAGACAGACCAAAGAAATTAGAGGAATACGAATAGGAAGAGAAGAGATCAAACTATCCCTATTTGCTGATGACATGATTCTCTATTTAGAAGATCCTAAGAATTCCACCAGAAAACTTCTAGAACTCATTAATGAATTCAGTAAAGTAGCAGGATATAAAATTAATGCTCATAAATCTAATGCATTTTTATTCGTAAGTGATGCATCCTCTGAGAGAGAAATTAGGAAAACTACCCCATTCACACTAACCTCAAAAAAAATAAAATACTTGGGAATCAATCTAACAAAAGATGTGAAAGACCTCTACACTGAGAACTACAGAACACTAAAGAAAGAAGTTAAAGAGCATCTGAGAAGATGGAAAGATCTCCCATGTTCTTGGATAGGCAGAATTAATATTGTCAAAATGGCCATACTTCCAAAAATGCTATACAAATTCAATGCAATTCCAATTAAAATCCCAATGATGGACCTTATAGAAATAGAGCAAGCAATCATGAAATTCATATGGAGGAATAAGAGACCCAGAATTGCTAAAGCAATCCTTAGCAAGAAGAGCGAAGCAGGGGGTTTCACAATACCAGACCTCCAACTATACTACAGAGCAATAGTGACAAAAACAGCATGGTATTGGTACCAAAATAGGCAGGTAGATCAATGGTACAGAATAGAGGACACAGAGACAAACCCAAATAAGTACAGGTATCTCATACTTGACAAAGGAGGCAAAAACATGCAATGGAGAAAAGACAGCCTCTTCAACAAATGGTGCTGGGAAAACTGGAAATCCATATGCAGCAAAATGAAACTAAACCCATATCTCTCACCCTGTACAAAACTCAACTCAAAGTGGATCAAGGACCTAGAAATCAGACCAGAGACTCTGCACCTAATAGAAGAGAAAATAGGTCCAAATCTTCATCATGTTGGCCTAGGACCAGATTTCCTTAACATGACTCCCAAAGCGCAAGAAATAAAAGCACGAATCAATGATTGGGATAGAGTCAAACTAAAAAGCTTCTTCTCAGCAAAGGAAACAATCAGCAATGTGAAGAGAGAGCCTTCAGAGTGGGAGAAAATCTTTGCCACACACACTTCGGACAGAGCACTAATCTCCAGAATCTACCAAGTACTCAAAAATCTTTACACCACGAACACCAATAACCCAATCAATAAATGGGCCAAGGAAATGAACAGACACTTTACAGAGGAAGATCTACAAGCAATCAACAGATTTATGAAAAAATGTTCAACATCCCTCGTTATAAGAGAAATGCAAATCAAAACCACCTTAAGATTTCATCTTACCCCAATTAGAATGTCTTTTATTAAGAACACAGGCAACAACAGGTGTTGGCGAGGATGTGGGGAAAAGGGTACACTCATACATTGCTGGTGGGAGTGCAAGTTGGTGCAGCCACTCTGGAAAGCAGTGTGGAGATTCCTTAGAAAACTTGGAATGGATCCACCATTTGACCCTGCTATCCCACTCCTTGGCTTATACCCAAAGGACTTAAAATCAGATTGCCTCAGTGATGCAGCCACATCAATGTTCATAGC
>JAJEJO010000578.1:182688-311611 GCA_020662805.1 Glaucomys volans | reverse complement strand
GGTGGGGGGTAAAATTAATAACAGAATGTGTGACAGATACCATTGCCCTGTGTACATGCATGAACGCACAGATGGTGTGACTCTACTTTGTGTACAACCAGTGAAACAATAGCTGTACTCCATTTGTGTTCAATGAATCAATAAGTAAATTAAAAAAAAAGAAAAAAGTAGTGGAGAGTGTGTGTGTGTTTGTGTGTGTGTGTGTGTGTGTGTGTGTGTGTGTGTGAGAGAACTTGGCTGTGAAAAGTAAGAGTAGGGGCAGTAAGAGTATTAGTTGAGATTCTAGGAAGGTCTTAACACAGGTAAATCCTAAGTAAATTTAAATGCTTATGGAAGGAAGCAAATTCTGAGGGAGCAATTGAAGAGACCTAAGAGAAGGAGAAAGGGGCAATTGAAAAAGAGAACTTCTGAGCCATGATGATAAGCCAGTTGGAAATAGGAACCATAGCAAAAACAAATAAAGAGGGCTTAGAAGGAGAAAGACCTCTCATTACTCAGTGTGGTAGAAGAGCATAATGTGAATGGATGTACGTAAATGTTTTGGTTTCCTGCTGTTCTGACTCCTTCAAGTTCATTTTCTTTGTTTTATATAATTGAAACAGGGATGAAAATTCTCTGGGTTAAGTTACTACTCATTAAACTTGGTTTTCCCTTTGGCAAAAGGGGAGAGGAAAGAAAGTCTTTACATTTTGGTATTGTGGTACAGGTTCCTAAGACAGACTGAGTTGAGAATCTTTTTGGTACTGTTTCAGCATAAGGATTTTGGATCACTTTTGAAGATTATTATTTGCAAGCACTGGAAATGAACATACTGCATGGTATTGTGTGCTAGGGTAAATCTGTTTTGATAGGAAAGGTTGATATATAGAGACAGTGTGTGAAATTTTTGGCCAGAGGTGATAGTAATCATGCTATTCAGTATCCTTTATAAACAACTATTTAGATAGCTTGATTTTTTTTTTCTTACTGGGTCTTATGTGTTTTCTGAATTTTCTTTTCTAGAATGAATATATGTTGTTGTTATTAATAAAACCAAGTAGTGGTAGACCGAATGAGAACATGGAAGCCAAAGCATTAGAAAGCAAAGAGAGTCAGACCTAGATGAGGCATCCTGGAAGCATAAGGAAATACTTGATGTTGGCCACCAAAAAAGAATTGTGTTGATAATGCCATTAAAAACACTTTCAAGTTTTAAATTCCTCATATTAAACCAGAATTTACAAGATCTAGTGTATGTGCTGTCCCCAAAAATGTAGTTTCCCACACAGATGACAAAAAGAGATAATAGAATTCTATAAATTACACTTAAAAACATTTGAAAACATTTCTTTATTTTTAGATTTTTAGAATTTATTTTATGTAGGTGTTCCTAATTTTGTGACTTATAAATAATGCTTTATATTGACAGTTTATTTTGAATTAGAAACACTAAATTCAGTTAATTTGCTATAAATAAAGCCTACACTTTAACATATTTAGAAGTGGAAGCTTTGTTTATTTTATAAGAAGTCATAATCATGCCTTTAAAAAGGCAAACAGATTTTATTTGTTCAAAAATGTCAGAAATTATAGAAAGCAGTTTTTTCAATGAAATAGTGTTATTAGCCAGATGAAACTTGAAGTGGTTTTACTGTGGTGTTCTATGCTAACATCTGCACGGTAGCACTACCCAGATGCTCACTATAAAGTTCAATGGATCCTGATAAACATTGAATTGGTTTCAGTGGCTATACTGTTAGGAGTCATTGAAAAATGAGGGAAATCAGTTTTTACCAAATTCCACCCATGTCAACACATTTTTATTTACATTATCATCACAAATGGCATTTATTATTTCTGTAATGACCAAATAAGTTGTTGAGAGCAATCTCAAGATTGAAGTTTAAAATACAAACTACCGGCTTTCCTCTAAGTTGTCATGCATGCTGTGGAATTTTAATCCATCCTGCTTTTTAATGAATGAAGTGTCAGAGAATATACCTCAATAAATTATAAAATGCCTTTCATATTCTTCCACAAAAAGTTGTCACGTAAAACAAACAGAAAAAGTACAACATTAAAAAAAAACTATTATTCTATTTGTCCTTTAAATATATATGAATTAAATAAGCTGCTGATTCATTAATATCATTAAATATAATTTGTAGGAGGAATTTTTATATAGTTTTGTAAAAGAAATCAGTAGAGAATGATTCTCAGAACAAGAATGGGGGTACTTATACATAGTCTTTTGTATGTAAAATGTAAGATTTGAGCATATGTCAATTAGACATGTTAATAATTATGTAAAATTAAATTTATGTATTTAAATTTTATACATGTACATAGATGAGTGTAAGATAAATTTTATTCATCTATGCTACTGACCAGTATAAACATGAATAATGGAATGGTTTTGAATGAAAATGCTTCAGTCCAAAGTGTGTAAGAGGAGATCGAGGAAGAGGTAGGAGTGAGATAGGCAGCAAGTCTCAGTGACCTCACAACAAAGAAAGGAGGCAGTGAAGAAATGCAGATTTGAGGCTTGGGTGACAACATAAATACTCTAAGACTCAATATTACAGTCTGAGAGCTGGAGAGACTTTAAGTTATGTTACCAGAGTAGAAAGTAAGTGCAGAGTCCTCTAGTTCTGAACCTAGACCAAAGTGGAGGAAGGGGCAACAGAGACAAAGGCAGGGTGTGGGGGGAATAGCAGAAAATCTGTTAAGCTCACCCACTTAAAAAACATTTGGAAAGACAGACAAATTAAAGCATGAATGTAACAGCTTAAAACCAAGTATGAAAAGAAACCTGGGGGTCCACAGCCATATTTTGGAGCCCCCAGCCTCACCCCCTTAAATCCCCTGCAGAGGTCTTCTTAAGAATGCAGCCAGAAAGAACTTCTAGAAGGATCACTACTGGCTGAAAATTGCTGAAAGTCCCAACCTTCCCCCTTACTACTACCAAGGGGGATGGTGCAGTGTGGACCTGTGCTGGGAACTGCACTTAACCCTGTTCAGCCCCTGCAACCCCAGCAAGGATGGAAAGCTCTGTGCATCCTCTGCCTCTACTCAGACAGAGACAGAAACAAAGCAGCTTTGACTCCCAGCAAAGGAAAGCAGATTCGCCAGGCTGAGACCACTGACATTAGGAGGAGGTGCCATGGGAAGCCTAGGGATGGTCCCCAGTATTGTGAGACCCTACCAGAGGGAAGCTGCCTGAATATCCAGTGACATAGAGATCTTTTCCTAGATGGTTGCACCCCTGGATCCAAGACTGCTAGGATAAGTTCCCTGCAGATCTCAGAAACTTAAGCTGAAGGCACCTGCAAAGAGGAGATCAGTTAAGGAGAAAAATTACCAGAGCCAAGACAATAAGAAGTGGCTGTTCCTAGCCTTAACTGTTGCCCAGGTTGACCTATGTTCACAGCTGGCAAGTGAAAGGGCATTATTTGGATACTTGTGGTACCTTGCATCAGACATAGTAAACAGAGGGAATCAATACCCACCATTCACAACGAGGGGCAGTGGAAACTAGAGTCCAAGTGAGTCACCTGAGATCCTTTACTGCCATACCCCAGAGGTGGAATTGGCTGGAGGAATAATTCTGCACAACAAAACACTCATGGAAAACTCACAACCAGAGTTCCTGCATTCACAGACAGTCACCAGGACCTTCACCACTGCAAAAAGGATCCTGCAGAGGGGAGCAGGTACACAGTGATCCACAGCAATCACAGGAACACTCCAGAGCCTGCATCCTGAACTCCTGCACCCAACAGAACCAAAATACTGCACCCTCAGAGCAGTCAGCTGCAGGCCCCTGAGCTGACAAACCAGAAACAACTGGTGGGAGGTTTGTAACAATTGGTGGGAGGTTTTTAGCAACTAGTGAATTGACTCCAGTGCCCCAGCAATTCTGGAGAGATCCACAGCCAAAGATCAGTGGACATCTACTACATGTCCCAACACCAATGAAATCCAAACGAAGATTCAACAAGAATTTTCTTCACCTTGACATGGTTTACTATAAATAACACTAATGTCAACTTTGATCATATAAATAACTCTTTAACTTGAACAATAATTGTTACCCCAATAGCTAACATTGTACCTTTAACCCATATGTATTTCCTCTAATGGTTTAAAGCATTAATTAAAATCAATCCCCTTATCTTTGATTCCTAGCTCTAGTTTATACTTGCTCTATTTACCCCCATTCATCCTTCTGCATCACTGCTACAAACTCTAATACCTGCCATTCATCTATTTCTCCTTTTTACTTGGTATGAATCATTCTTTTTTATATTTTTCTTCTTTTTCTTTCTTTCTCTTTCTTTCTTTCTATTGCTTTTTACCTTTCCTTTTTGCCCAATCTTTCTTGTTACTCCTTTTGGCCCTTATTAAGATAGTAAGTTTACTAAATTTAATAGCTGGGTTTTGACCCATTCAAATTTATATCTGGATTTGAGGAACCATGGCAAATAATGAGTTTTTGTTTCTTAAAAGGTTGAATAGAATGACGCTTGACTCTGAAGTAACTATAGTAAATAGAGTTTAGTGGCATCTCTTAAAGTGGTACTGATGTCAGGATCAGCAGAAGTAACACACTGACATAAAGTATCATTATCTGGATATTTGCCCAACCTAGGACTCTTAAGAGAAAGAAGCTCATAAAGTAGGCCCTTGCTTAAAAGAGAAAATGAGAACTATGCTAATAGATGGGATCTACCCATTATGAAACATTGTGAAAAAGCAAGGGAACAAACCGTCCCTGACTTCATCAACACCATGGTGGAAGAAATGTCAGAGAAGGAATTTAGAAAGTTCATAGTTAAAATACTCTGAGACAAAAGATGGAAGCAGTAAAATCACAAAATACAAGAAGTGAAAGATCACTTCAATAAAGAGGTAGAGATTCCGAAAAAGAACCAAATGGAAATCCTGGAAATGAATCAATAGACCAAATTAAAAATTCAGTGGAAAGAATCAACAATAGATTAGACTACTTTTAAGATAGATTTTCAGGCCTTGAAGACAAAGTATATAATCTTGAAAATAAAGTGGACCATAAAGAAAAGATGTTGAGACTATGAACAGAATTTCCAAGGAACTTGACTCCAAATATACAAAATTAGAATAAATCCACTCCAAGACACATTATGATGAAAATGGCTAACATACAGAACAGAATTTAAAAGCTGCAATAGAAAAATGACTGGTCACATTTAGAGATAAACCAATTCAAATTCAACTGATTTCTTAACCCACACCCTAAAAGCCAGGAGGGCTTGGAATAATATATACCACGCTTTGCAAGAAAGTAGATACCAACCAATAATACTATACCCAGCAAAATTAAGCTTCAGAACTGAAGATGAAGTAAAAATCTTCCATGACAAACAGAAGCTAAAATAATTCATAACTAGAAACCCTGCACTATAAAACATACTCAATAGTGTTTCATGAAGAAGAAAGTAAAAATAAAAATGAAAACCAGTATAGGAAGGAATTACACTAAAATAGTCAATTAAATGAAAATCAAATCCTTTTTAAAAATTATAAATAAATCAAAATGGCCAGATGTAAAAATCATCTCATCAATAACATTGAATGTAAATGATCTAAACCCTATAATCAAAAGATATTGATTGGCAAATTAGATTAAAAAACAAGACCCAAGAATATGCTCTCTGCAAGAGACAGACCTCACAGGTAAAGACATCCAAAGACTGAAGGTGAAAGGATGGGGAAAAAAAGAAACAACATACCATTCACATGGATCTTGTAAAAAAGCAGGGCTTTCTATTCTCATATCTGATAAGGTGGACTTCAAGCCAAGATTAATAGGAAGAGACAAAGAAGGTCATGTCATATTGCTCAAGGGAGTCATACATCAATAAGATATAGCTAATGATTGTAAATATTTATGCCCCAAACAACAGAGTTACTATGTACATCAAACAAACCCTTCTCAATATTAAAAATCAAATAGAGCTGGGCATAGTGGTGTATGCCTATAATACTAGTGGCTCGGGAGGCTGAGGCAGGAGGATCACAAGTTCAAAGTCAGTCTCAGCAACTTAGCAAGGCATTTAGACCAAATACAATAATGGGTGACTTTAGCATGCCTTTCTCATCACTGGATAGATCATCCAAACATAAACTAAGTAAAGATTCTACAGAATTAAAAAATACCATTAATAATATGGGTCCAACATACATCTTTAGAATATTTCACCCATCAATGACTGAACTCACTTTCTTCTCAGCAGCACATGGAACATTTTCTAAAATAGATCATAATTTAGGTCACAAAGCAAATCTTAGCAAGTATAAAAAAAAAGCAATTCCCTGCATTCTATCAGATTAGAATGAAATTAAAATCAACAATAAGATAAAAAACAGAAACTGATTAAAATGATGAATGAAGAAGAAATCAGGAGAGAAATAAAAAAATACTTAGAAGTAAATGAGAACAGTGATACAGTATATCAAAATCTCTGAGATAGTTTAAAGGTAGATCTAAGAGGAAAGTTCCTAGTATTGAGCTCATACATTAAAAGAAAAGATCCCAAATAAATAATCTAAGGTTATATCTCAAGGCCCTAGAAAAGAATAAACCGACACCAAAATCAGTAGAAAACAGGGAATTATTAAAATCGTTGTCAAAATCAATGAAATTGAGAAGAACAACAAAGAAATCCAAAGAAAGAATTGGTTTTTTGAAAGGATAAACAAAATTGATAAACCCTTAGCCAAAATAACCAAAAGAAGGAGGAAACAACTCAAATTAACAAAATTTGAGATGAAAAAGGAAATATCAACACAGATACTGCTGAAATACTAAATTTTCAGAAACTGTTTTGAAAATTTATACTGCAATAAGCTAGAAACTTCAGAAGACATGGACAAATTCCTAGAGACATATGACTTACCCAAATTGAACAAAAATGTTATAGAAAACTTAAATAGAACAATTCAAGTAATAAAATCGAAGAAGCCATCAAGAGCCTACCAACAAAGAAAAGCCCAGGACGGGAAGGATTCTCAACTGAGTTCTACCAGACCTTTAAGGAAGAACTAATACTGATCCTCCTCAAATTATTCCATGAAATAGAAAAGGAGGGAAAACGGCCAAACTTATTCAGTAAACCAAACAAAGATAAGCAAAAGCACATCAAAGAAAGAAAACTTAAGACCAATATCCTGATGAACATAGATGCAAAAATTCTTTATAGAATCCTGGCAAACTACATATAAAAACAACTTTAAAAGATAGTGCACTCATACATTGCTGATGGAGTTGCAAATTGGTGCAGCCACTCTGGAAAGCAGTATGGAGATTCCTCAAAAAACGTGGAATGGACCTACCATTTGACCCAGCTATCCCACTCCTTAGTTTATACCCGAAGGACTTCAAATCAGCATACTATGGTGATGCAGCTACATCAATATTCATAGCTGCTCAATTCACAATATCTAGATTATGGAACCAACCTAGATGCCCTTCAATAGATGAATGGATAAAGAAACTGTGGTATATATACACAATGGAATATTACTCAGCCATAAAGAAGAATAAAATTGTGGCATTTGCAGGTAAATGGATGAAGTTGGAGACTGTCATGCTAAGTGAGATTAGCCAGTCCCAAAAAACCAAAGGCTGAATGTTTTCTCTGATATGTGAATGATGATACATAGTGGGGGGTAGGAGGAGGGTAAGAGAAGAATGAAGGAACTTTGGATGGTGTAGCGGAAAATGGGGTGGGAGAGGTGGGGGAAAGAAAGATAGTAGATTAAGATAGTATTACCCTTTGTGTATGATCACATGGATGGTGTGAACCTATATTGTGTACAACCATAGAAATGAAATGTTGTACCCCATTTATGTACCATGAATCAAAATGCAGTCTGTAAAAACAATTTAAAAAAAATAAATTAAAGAACAAAAAAAGATAGTACACCATGATCAGGTGGGTTAATCCCAGGAATGCAAGGTTGATTCAACATATGGAAACCAATAAATGTAATTCATCACATAAATAGACTTAAGGGCAAGAATCACATGATTATCTCAATAGATGCAGAAAAAGCACTTGGCAAAGTATAGCACCTGTTCACATTTAAAAATCTAGAAAAATCAGGGATAAAAGGAACTTACTCAACATTGCAAAGGCCATATATGATAAACCCAATACCAGCATTATACCGAATGGAAAAAAAACAGGAAAACATTTCCTCTAAAAACAAAAAGATGAACAAGACAGGATGCCCACTTTTACCACTTCTATTCAATATTGTCCTTGAAACTCTAGCCCGAGCAGTTAGGCAAAAGAAGGAAATTAAAGGGATCAAATAGGAAAAGAAGAGCTGAAATAATCCATTTGCTGACAACATCATCCTACATGTAGAAGACACAAAAAGCTCCACCAGAAAAGTTCTAGAGCTCGAAAATGAATTCAGCAAAGTAACAGGATACAAAATCAACACTTATAAATCAATCACTTCCTGTGCTCCAATTTTGGATCTGTTGAAAAACAAATTAGAAAAAACTATCCCATTAGTAGCCTCCAAAAAAACTGGGAATCAATCTAACAAAAGAGTTGAAGGATCTTTACAATGAAAACTATAAAACACTAAGGAACAAGGTTGAAGAATACCTTAGAAGATGGAAAGACCTCCCATCTTCTTAAATAGGTAGAATTAATGTTGTCAAAATGGCCATACTAACAAAAGCTCTATACAGATTCAATGGAATTCTCATTAATGTCCCAATGACATTCTTCACAGAACTAGAAAAAGCAGTTATGAAATTCATTTGGAAAAAAAAGAGACCCAGAATGCCAAGACAATCCTTAGTGAGAAAGGTAAAACAGGAGGCCTCACAATACAGGAACTCAAATTATACTACAGAGCTGTAGTAACAAAAGCAGCATGATACTGGCACCAAAGCAGACATGAAGACCAATGGAACAGAATAGAAGATACAGAAACAACCCCACATAAATATAAATATTTGACTGTAGAAATAGTTGCCAAAATCATATATTGGAGAAAAGAGAGGCTTTTTAACAAATGGTGCTAGGAAAACTGGAAATCCATATGTAGTAGAATGAGATTTATCCCTTATCTCTCATCCTGCACAAAACTCAACTCAAAGTAGACCAAAGACCTAGAAATTAGATTAGAAACCCTGTAACTGTTGGAAGAAAATGTAGGCCTAACACCCCCAACATGTTAGCACAGGGCTAACTTTATTAGCAAGACTCCTAAAGCGCAAGAAATAAAATTAAAATTCAAGTGGGATAGCATCAAATTAAAAAGTTTCTTCACAGCAAAGGAAAAAAAAGTGTGAAGAGAGAGCCTATAGAATGGGATAAAATCTTTGTGACCTGCTCCTCAGGGCTTTAATATCCAGGATATACAAAGAGTTCAAAAAACAACACTAAAAAAACAAATAACCCAATCAATTAATAGACAAAATAACTAAACAGAAACTTCTCAAAAGAAGAAATACAAATGGTCAACAAATACATGAAAAAATGTTTAACATCTCTAGCAATTAATGAAATGCAAATTAAAACTACATTGAGATATCATCTCACTTCAGTGAGAATGGCAATCATCAAGAATACATGTAACCATACATGTTGGTGAGGGTGTAGGGAAAAGGTACACTCATATGTTGTTGGTGGGACTGCAAATTGGTGCAGCCACTCTGGAAAGCGTTATGGAGATTCTTAACTTGGAATGGAACCACTATATATGACCCAACTATCCCTCTCCTCAGTATATATCCAAAAGACTTAATATCAGCATACTACAATGACACAGCCACATCAATGTTTATAGCAGAATTCATGACAGCCAAGCTAAGGAGCCAACCTAGGTGCCCTTCAAAAGATGAATGGGTCAAGAAATGTGGTATATGCCCTTCAAAAGATGAATGGGTCAAGAAATGTGGTATATGTAAACAATGGAGTATTAACCATAAAGAAGAACGACATTATGGCATTTGTCAGTAAATGGACATAACTGGAGACTATTCTGTTAAGTGAAATAGGAAAGTTCCAAAAAGTCAAAGGTTGAATGTTTTCTCTGATATGTGGAAGCTAATCCAAAATAAGGAAGCAGGGATTTAAAAAATAGAAGAAAGATCAGTGGAGTAGATGAAGAAGAATGAAGGGAAGGGAGAAGAGAAAGTATAGGAAAAGACAGTGGAATGAATCTCACCTAACTTACCTATATGAATATACTACAGTGAATCTCACTGTGATATATATCCAGAAGTCACTAATATACAAAGAAAAAAAACTATCAGTAAATAGCAGAAAGACAAGTACAGTAGAAAGGAGTGGGCAGGGGGAGGGAGGAGTGAGGGAAAAGGGAATTATTGGGGACTGAATGAGAACAAATTACATTTCACACTTTTATACTTATATCAAAATGAATTTTAATGTTATATGTAACTAAAAAGAACCAATAAAAAGATTAGAAATTTTATGCCGGGCATGGTGGCACTGTAATCCCAGTGACTTGGGAGGCTGAGGCAGGAGGATCGTGAGTTCAGAGCCAGCCTCAGCAACTTAGCAAGGCCCTAAGCAACTCAGTGAGACCCTGTCTCTAAATAAAATACAAAATAGGGCTGGGGATGTGACGCAGTGGCCGAATGCCCCTGAGTTCAATCCCCCATTCCAAAAAAAATTTAGAAATTTTAAAAAATTAAAATATGACATACCTTCAAAATTCATTTGTAAGAAATTTTATGTTAGTTAAACCATTATGCTATGGAATTATTTTAAAGGGAAGTGATAGAAGTCATAATTACCTGTTATTGTTTAACAGTGCACTAAAAAAATTTGTGCGTTGTGGAAGCAAACATTGTTGGCTATAGATGTATAAGACGTTCTAACAAATCTTGTGATGTTTATTATTTAAGTTGCTTTTAATCATAATGAGAATTGAAATATATTTTTGTTGCTTATACTAGCACCCTCTTTTTTTTTTTAAGAATTAATCAGTGAATTTCCCTTTATTCAGACAGTCTCCAGTGGCATTTGGGGGAGGGTAAGCTTCTTAGCTTCATTCCTGAGTAATGCAGTTTTTATTTCTTGTTGAAATGTAGTCTTAGTCAAAAGCCAACATTGGGTAGAAGGAAAAAGTAATGAATGGAAAAGAATGAGAGGTGAGGGGAGAAAGACGACGGTCAAGTATAGAGGGAGAAAAGAATGATAACAAAATAAGAAAGTTAAGTATACAAATACAAAGTTTACTTATATAAAAAATTGTAAATTGTAAATTATAAAATGTTTTGCTAAGACAGTAAATTACTTTCATTATTTATTTATTTAGGGTAGCGGGGATTGAATTTCAAGAGCACTCGACTACTGAGTCACATCCCCAGCCCTATTTTATATTTTATTTAGAGACAGGGTCTCACTGAGTTGCTTAGCACCTCATTTTTGCTGAGGTCTGTTCCCTGTTTCACTGATACCTTTTTATTCATATATAAATACATGAAACAATATGTATATTTTTGATGATGATTTGCAGTTACTGAATTTCAAAGTAATTGAAAAATAATGAATTATCTAGTTATAAATTTTCCAAGTTTTCATATGACTACTGGATAACTAATCATTTTTGTAACTTTTTAAATTTACTTCAGTGTGAGATCTTTTGATATTCTGAGTAAAGAAAATGTCCTGTCCAAATCTGGAGTTTGTGGTATGGCTAGGAGGGAAGAGTGTGGAAAGGTGCCAAGAGGAATGGATTAGAGTCTTGCTGGGGAGAGTGAGCTCAGGTGGTTGAAAATTCATGTTTGATATAACTACTTTTATATTAATTGTAAGTAGTAAAATGTAACAAACTCTTGGGTCATAGGGATATAGGAAAGAGTGAAAAAGCCCTGCAAAGGGCAGATTTTAAAAGGCCAACAAACACTACCCTCAGGCATTGAAGTGACACTTCCTGAGTCATTTTAAAGTTTTGAAAAGTAACAATTTGAGTAATCTTTCCAAATTATTAAAATGTGGTAAGTATTAGGTTGAGTCCACTCTGTATTTGTCAAAGATTAAGTACTTAGCCCATTTTCAAAACTTTGCTTTCAACTTTTGTTATATGTGGAGGGAGGAAAAAGTACATCCAATATTTTGGAAGGTCCTTGTTCTTTCTCTTCTAAAATAAACCCTTTTCTGAAAGAAAAGACTCTTCTATTTTTATTATTAATATCTTATCCTTTGTGATTTATGTAAATAATCAAGTTGCCAAAAAATAAAAATAAAAACACAAAATAATTGTGGGGTCAGGGTCATGAGTGAAGGAATGGGAATTACGTGCATGTAATGGCTGTGTGGTTTTATAAAACATAAGTGAGAAAGATAAACTCAAAATTATCTTTAATCAAAACACTGCATTTAAGTGACTGAGGCAAGGTCACAGACAATGGGCAGGCTATAGGGACGGAATGAAAATTCTTCCTGTTCCTTTGACTGTCAGCATCATGCAGCCTCATTATCATCATAATTTCTTAAACTGTGTTTGCAGTCCTCCTGCCAGTTGACATTCTCCCTCAGAAGCTGTGACGTATATTTTATGTTGCCTTTTAGGTGAAGAGATAATATTACATGCTATGTTTAAAACATTGCTGTGCAAATGGATGAAGGAAAATATATAAGTTCCAAACCTACTTTGCATTTTTATGCTCTTTATAGTCACTAAAACTCTTAGCATTGTTTCAATAATAGGTTAACTAAAAAATTAAACTACCCAAAACTGTATTTTTGTTCTACTATCTTATCCCTCACATGCAATGCACAACTTAACCTTATTTTTGATAAACCTTGTTTTATTTTGTTTTGACTATGTAAATCTCTGTTTTTAAATGTAGTTTCTGATTATAATTAAATATTAGGTTTACTCCACTTCTTAAGTATAGACGTTCTAAATATATACTGCATGAACCCTATTACGTCACGTAAAATAGTGAAGTTGTGTTAAAAATACTGTATAGACTCTTATTTGCTTATATATCTCTCCATGCAAAATTTGATGCAAAGATTCAAATATTCATTTGCCTAGTTAATGTTATTAACTTTGTGTTACAAAAAAATAAATAAATAAAGCTGTAACCATTTTTTCCCTGGTCCCATATGAGTGGGACTAGAAAAGGAATATGAGTGAGATCACAAGTATTTAAAGTAGGCAGCTAGTGAAATTTGAGTTGATTCCCTTACATCTTTTACTATTATCTAATTATTTGCTGAAAAAAGCCTGCTCCAAGATCTTAGCAATTCACTGATATGTATAACTAGCTTCAAAAGTATTATTACTTTAGAAAAATTTAATACTTAACATTTTAAAAGAATATTCTTATAGGCATTTGAAAAAATACCAAGACAATGACAAAAATAAGCATCAACTATAACTATTTCTATATTTGAAAAAGCATGCATTTTTAAATTCCAGAAAATTTAATTTGATATTATTTTCAGTACTGAAATATAATTATTAAATATTTTACTTGGTGGGTAATCAACAAAATATTTAACAAGATTTAAGTTGAGAGCCTTTCTGGAGAATATGCAGCATATTCCTTTAAATAAATCAATATTTTAGGTAAGTAATAAATACTCTAATTTTTAATAAATACTTGAATATAACTAGAAAATTTTCACTATAGAATCATTTGGTATTCATGCTTCCCCACTGAAAAAAACTGATGCTATCTAGATTGCTAGAATGTTTTAGATTAACTATAAAATCAGCATTTGCTTTTCTTGAAGTTTTTAAATAATGAGAATAATGAAATTTCAGAAATGGGTACCTAAGCTGTTTCACTTGAAATACCACTAATTAGGAAACCTATGCTTATGCATATGTTAAATATCTTCTGAATATAAAATCATCAAATTTATTGTTATGAAGCCAATGCATGTCTTACAGAAAAATAAGGTCTTGGTTTTCTAATTCTTGAAACCAAATATATTTGTAATGTAATACAATAATACAGAAGGATAATCTTAGAGGCTATATCATTTATTTTAAAAATAAAAAGAAATTCCTTGTTAATTATCATAATAGCATGAGGTTTCTTTTTTTGTGTGTGATTACTAAACCTCTTTTGTAGTAAATTATAATGCCTGTGTTTTGGGAGCTCAGAATTAGCTTGATACCTTCTTATCCATGGTTCTCTGGAATATAAACAAGAAACCACATTCAGAAATTATAAGTACGTGGCTAAGTCAAATAGAGAATTGTTAATCATGTTGTGATTTATGTAGAAAACCAAATTATCCCATTCCACTCAGTTAAAATCAACTAAGGGTTATTTTGAGTGCTTAGATCATTTATGCAAAATCAAAATAAAGGTCAAAGAATGAATGAGTATGATTTTTCATGCCATATTTTAAAAAAAAAACTTTTAATATTGCCTTTCATGTTCTGAATAAAATTACTTGGTTAAAATTTGGGGGATAATTTAATATTATATTCTTATAATGTCATTTATTCAATAGCTATTAAATCTAAGGTCCTAACATGATTATGGTCCTTAATAAATTTGTAATTAGATTCAAGACCTAAACACATGAAAAGTTAAACAAGTTAATATCAGACAATATCAGAGGCAGAAATAGTTTCATGTGCATAATTTTGCTTTCCAAATGTTGAAAAGCAGATCTGGAGTGTAAAATATGGTTAAATATTTTTAATGGTCACAAAGGACAACATAGGCTGAAACTCATTTACAAGGAAGTTTCATCAGGTCATCAGCAAGCATCAATAAATACATGAGAGACATTATTTTTTTTGAGCTGAGAATCTGGAGATGTGTTTTAAAGATGAGATACAGGACAGAGAGGTTGGGAAGTGTAATATAAAAAAGGAGAGGGGACAAAATATGTACTCAATAGAAGTCTGCTACCTAGAGAAAATGGATATACCAAAGCTTAATTCACCTAAAGGTTATGGTACTTAAAAAAGGGTCAAGTTAACAGGTGGTCAATAATTAGAGCCTTGGTGGTGATGATTTTGTGGGTGCATATTTATAACTAAACACATTGAGTTATATATATTAAATATGTATACCTTTTTACATGTCAATCATATCTTAATAACATAGCTTAAAATATAAATGATCTGTAAAGCAAATTTCATAAATAAGAGCCCTTTAATTAATATAATTTTTGTCTAATTCATTTGTTCTTTCAGTTGATACCATAAAATGCCACTGTATATGAAGGATATTGACATAGGGACTGTTCTTTGCAAAAGGCTTACAGTTTTCTGTTGGAAAGCAGATACATATAAGGTAATACAAAACTATAACAAAAGGTACAGGACACATGTAAAAAGGTGATAAAAATAAGACCTGGAAACCCAACTTAGATTTAGAGCACAGAGTGGCTTATTAGAAGATTAAGAAAGGTAGAATTAGTTTAGATAATTTGGATTCATGGAAGATATTTGAATGTATCAGTGATATGATCCCAATGGAGATAATTGACAGCATGATATAACATTGTCAGAATAGAATGAGGGATTGATTGATGAACAGAAAGATAAAGATAGGAAGATAAATCACATATTATTTACTTCAGTGGTACAGTTAAGATTTGATAATGACTAAACCAGGGCTTTAGTGTTATGGATGAAAAGAATGAGAAGGGTGATTTTGAAAAATTTGGAAATTAAACATTTTTAAGACTTGAAGCCAGAGAGCAGCTTATCAGAGGTTTACTTTGATGATTTTTAAAAATTATGTGTCCTTTAAGCATGTAGACTGCTCTTTCTTAAATAAAAACAATGTAATTGCCATTTAGTATGCACAAAAATTTCGATCTATAAATGAAAAAACTACCTTCATAATAGTGTCAAAATTTTAAATATTTCATGGCTCATTATTAGTAAATTAACTGGAGGATGAGGCAAAAGAACCATTTTCAACTCATTTTATTAACATGCATTAATTGTTCATATTGTGTGCAGTGTGATATTTCAGTATATGCATACAGCATTCACATATCAAATGTCATGAAGGATTGTTTGGGCAGAAGTAGTATACATTAGATCCATAACTGGAACATATTTCTTAACTCTAAAATTGATACAGTGCTTTCTGAAAATATATTTATTTTGTCTTTTTGTTGTTGTTGTTAAAAAGAATGCAGGCTTTATTTTTAAAAAGAAAGGAGGAGTTATTTTTTAGAACAATTATAAAGCAGTTTACGGAAAAATACATGGAAGATTCAGGGATTTCCCATATATTTCCTGCTCCACATGAGCAGAAACATAACCTCCCTCATAGCACACAACCTCCCTGATTTCATGTTCCTCACCAAAGTGACATATTTGTTATAATTGATGAACCTACACTGATACATCATCATCACCCAAAGGCCATAGTTTTTATCAGGACTCCATCTTAATATTGTACATTCCGTTTTCGGACAGATGTATGACAAGTATCCACCATTGTAGTACCATACAGAATAGTTTCACTGCCTTAGTCTTCTTCATTCAACTTATTCATTGATTCCTCACCCCAACCTCTGGTAACAACTGAAGTGATCCTTTCATTGTTTCTTTTTGCTTTTTCCAGAATGTCATTTAATTGGAATCATATAGTATGTAGTTTTTACAGATTGACTTCTTTCATTTTTAGTAATATGTATTTACATTTCCTTCATGTGTTTTCAAATAACCTTCGTAGCTTATTTCCTTTTAGCACTAATTAATATACCTTTGTGTGGATGTAACATGATTTATTTCTTCACTGTTTGCTAAAGGACATCTTGGTTGCTTCCTAGTATTGGCAATTATGAATCAAACAGCTACAAATATCCTCATGCAGGTTTTGCTTTAGTTTTGGCTTTGTGTTAAGAAACAGGGTTTTGCTATGTTGCTTAGACTGGTCTTGAACTTCTGGACTCAAGGGATGTTTCTGCCTCAGTCTCCTAAACAACCAGGACTATAGGGGAGTGTTACTGCATCCAGGATCTTGTGCAGATTTGGGGGCATAAGCTTCCCAAACAAATAGGTTTTCAACTCCTGAGGATGGATCCAAGAAGAGTTTTTGAATCATATGATAGGAGTACATTTAGTAATATAACAAATTACCAAACTGTCTTCTAAAGTACCAGTACCATTTTGCATTTCCAACAGCAATAAATTAGCTATTGTTGTTTCGTATCCTCACCAGCATGTATTGTAAATATTCTGGATTTTGGCCTAAACATGTATTTCTTGGCAGATTCCTTGTTTTTGGTTTTGGGCCAAGATTTTTATTTTACTATGAGAGCTCTATGAGTGATTATTAGTCTAGTTGAAAACTCCTAACAGTCATTATTCTGATAAATTCTGAGAGAATTCCTTGTGAGTGATTTTTTTTTGAGAAAATGTTATTTTCAGTTTCTATAAAATGTGAATATTTATATTTAATGTTCATTAGACTGAATTGTTTGCAGGAAAATTTATTTTAAAAAGTCAGTTTTATAGAAATAGATGATTAATGAATCTACTGATTTTTTCTATTCACCAGTAACCTATTCATTACTTACCATGGATATATAATATTTTACCTAAAGTCAATGGAGAGGAAAATTGAGATGATACATATCTAAAGAAAATAAGGTCTTTTAAATAAACACAAGCATTTTTATTGTGGGTGTATGTGAATAATTCTTCTAGTGAAGAGTTTTTCCCCTTCAGACCCCAAAGACCTACTATTATTACAAGGCTAAATAGAACTAAAACTCTTGAAAGTTGAGGTTCAAGATGCTGAGAAAGGACTCACATATCTTGCAGGGGTAACATTCCTCTTCCAGTTTGTGGTCTGACCTACAGGAAAAAAAAAAGATATTTTCAAATTTCACCTAAAAATTGACCTCTGCATCATTATAGTAACTCAAACATATAACATAAAGACTTGATTGGGTTGAGGTATAGAATAATGAATCTGAAAGAAATCATACAGGATAATTTAGTGAATTAAGAACATAGGCTTTCAAACTAAGGTTTAATTTTTGATTTTTGTAACTTAATAACGTGATCTTGACAAACAAGTATGTGTGTCATACCTTACTTATTTGTAAAGTGGGCAAGATTATGACTTTAATGGTTATTATTAATGATTGAATAAGATTACCAAAGGCCTAAAACCCAGTAGGTGCTCAATAAATGGTAGTCATTGTTCTTGATTTTAATAAGATCAACCAGGTTTGTATTTAAACATTCCCTCTAAAACTATTAAAGGGGGGAAAAAAGGGTAGGAATTTCATCTAATTTGTCAAGAATTCAATTCTGGGGAATACAGACTAATAATAAATTAACATACTGCCTTTTGAAAGTTTTTTTTTTTAATTCACCACTTCTGAAACACTTTTTATGGTGTCACAATTAAAGATTTTACATCTACAGTGTTTTTCCTCTTAATATGGCATGTATTGCTCTTTGCTTTAAAGAGTAAGACATGCCACTTGCTGTGGCTCTAAATGCTTGAAAGATGTCTTGTTCATTATTATATATCACAGAGTATGTCACAGCTAATATGTACCCAACAAGTATCATAAATAAATTCCATGAATCTCAGTTCTTGCATATACTGTGCATGAGAGTCAAAGGTACTTGTTTCTTTATCAGCTTTACCACACATAAACTATGAGGTGATATTTTCCAGCTTATTTTACAAACATAATTACTTCTGTTACTATTATTAGTGTTAGTACTACTAATTTTTACTATTCCTTAAAATAATTTTTTTGGGAGTACTGGGAATTGAACTCAGGGGCACTCAACCACTGAGCCATATTCCCAGCCCTATTTTTTATATTTTATTTGGAGACAGGGTCTCCCTGAGTTGCTTAGTGGCTCACTTTTGCTGGAGTTGGCTTTGACTCGTGATCCTCCTGCCTCATTTTTATGTTTTGTATTAGTTGAGGTGGGCAAGTGGTTGTGAAAACAGTCTCTCAGTTCCTTAATACAATAAATATTTATATTTTGCTTATGTTATAGTTTACTGTGAGGAGGATTGCCAGATCAAATGCAAGATGCCCAAATTTGCATTTCAAATAAATGATGAAATATTGTCATAGTATAGTGTATCCTAAATATTGCATGAACATACAAATATGTCTTAAATATTGCATCTGGCATAATTATACTAAATATTATATGTTTTTATCTGAAATTCAAATTTAACTGGATTTTGATGTATATTTATTAAAATATAAGTATTTAAATCTGTCAACCCTAACAGGTAGGTAAGTGGTGGTGGCTTTAAGAGACTCATTTATTAAAATATAAGTATTTAAATCCGTCAACCCTAACAGGTAGGTCAGTGGTGGTGGCTATAAGGTGATTCTATTTTATGCAGTCATTGAAAGTCCTATACTCCCTTCTCATACCTCCAATCATATTGTTCAGCCTTATTTTCATGTATATTCAGGCAGAATATGGAGAATGATACATATAGGTTATTGTGTGGGAGGTTTTATGAACCAGTCCTGAAACATCTCGCCACTTCCAAGTATCTTGTGCTTGCATGTAGTCACATGACTTGTGCCAACATAAGGGGAAGCTCAGAAATGTTGACAGGTTGCATGTTCAAGACAAAACAGATTTGGTGAACATTCAGCGTCTACCACATTCCCAAAGGGGAAATAGATTAATTTTAATCTTTTTAATCTATTCCTCCCTCTCATGTCTTTCTCTGGAATTATCAAACTGAGAACTATTTTTCCAAAGAAGACCAGTTAGACTCTAATAATGTCAAGTTCAGGCAAAGTTTAAGTGACATTTCTTGTTCTGAGATAGGCTAAAATGTGTCAAGTTGCACAGCTAGTCATTGAAAAGATGCCTAATTACCTTCCAGAGTCAAATAGGCTGCACTTAATGGTAAAATATGAAGGCGAAAATTGGGTGTTTTAGCTACGATAAAGAATTATATCAAAAATTAAAGAGGATTTGAGTATATAAGTAAACCATTATTTATGTATTACTCATTCTAGTATTGCATAGCAAGCATATCAGTATTCTCCATTTTTAATTATATTATTTTAGTAAAATCCTACACATATTTAGCAGAGCAGAAATGTTTAATAAAAGCAAAAACTAATTTAGGTATCTTGTTTTAAATAATATTTTATTTATTCATTTGGTTATTCTCTATTCAGCAAATAGTTATTGAGTGCCTACTACTTACTTTGGCATTAATTTGCTCTCTGTAACTTTTTAACATGGAAATTTTGGTCATTGATTTTTAATCTTTCTTCATTTATTTTGTAAGATTTAATGCCATACATTATTCTTGTACAACTGCTTTAACTGAGTCCCATAAATTTGATAAATTTTCATTATTATTCAGAATAGCCGGGCGTGGTGGCGCACACCTGTAATCCAAGCGACTTGGGAGGCTGAGTCAGGAGGATCACGAGTTCAAAGTCAGCCTCAGCAACTTAGCGAGGCCCTAAGCAACTCAGTGAGACCCTGTCTCTAAATAAAATACAAAATAGGGCTGGGGATGTGGCTTAGTGACCGAGTGTCCCTGAGTTCAATCCCTGGTTCCAAAAAAAAAACCCAGAATAATAATAATGTATTTTTAAATGTATTTTTTAAATTTCCATGATTTTGTCTTTTACCTGATGGTATTTAGAAGACTATTGTTGGATTTCCAAATGTTTGGAATTATTTTAGGTTCACTTGTGGTTTTGGTTATTAATTTCATTGTGGTCAGATAGCATCCTTTATATCTTTTGAAATATATTAAGACTGATAGCACAGCATATGGTCTATTTTTTGTGAAGGCTTCAAGAATGCACATAAAAAAGAATATATCTTCTGCTATTTTGAGTGGAATATCTGCAAATTCAATTAGATCTAGTTGGTTATAAATTAATTGTAGTCTTTTATGTCTTTACTGATTTTCTATGTATTTCTTCTATCAATGATTGAGGGAAGAGTGTTAAAATCTCTACCTATAATTGTGAACTTGTCTGTTTCTCTTTTTAGTATTGGTAATATTTGTTTCATATAATTTATAGTTAATTATTAGGCATGAAACATTTGTGATTGTTTTGTCATTTTTTGATTTCTTATTATAAAATTGTATTTCTTTATTTCTGTTACTGTTTGTTATGAATTTATCTGGTATTTATATAGATTCTCCAGTTTTCTGATGATTATATTTGCTGGTGCATCTTTTTCTATGTCTTTATTTGTCTTTGTATGTTAAGTTTACTTCTTAGAGTAGCATGTGTTGTCTCTCATTTTATTATCCACTTAAATATGTGCTCTTTGCTAGTGTTTGGACCACTTACAATTAATATAAATATTCATCATTTGGAGTTGTCTATTTTGTAGTCTGTCCCATGTATTCTTCGTTCCCTTTTTCATTTTTATTTGACTTTTTGGTGACTTTTTTGTATGAGTTATTAAATTCTATTTTAGTTTTTTAATTTATTTTGATTCATTGTACACAAATGGAATACATCTGTTGTTTAATATTCTATTTTATATATGCTATTAGACACATTTCTTTTTAGTTTTTTTTAGTGATTACCCTAGATCTTAATATTCACAATATACTTTTCCTTGAGAACAGCTCAGATTTAGAAAAGTATAGCTTATGTCGACTATGCATATATGTTGATCAAATTACTAGAATTTTAAACCAACAAGGAGGTTTGAATGTGGTAGTTTTAAAACAAAAATTAATTAAATCTTCTTTATGTAGAAATACTATATAAAGTATTACCCTTTCACATCTGGCTTAATTCTTTCTCCATATTAAGTGCCATTCTTTTCATGAAATAAAGACTGTTCTTTCTGGGATCTGTTTCCAAGATAAACTTGACTGTGCCCTCCTTGGTAGTAGTACTCTTTACTCACGAACTGAAAGCTTACTTTTCATGGGATCTGTTTTAAGTATCTTCTTTCTAAATGCTCTTTATTCCAAATGTTCTAAGTCCTTTCAATTATAGCTGATCGCTTCCAATCTTTTAAACAGTGAAGATGGAGATCAATTTGAATGAGATACATGATGTACTGCTTTTTCCCCAAGTAGTTTCTGCAAATGTTTGACACCAAAAAATTTTGATTCTGTATGTTTTTTTTTAATGACCAACAGAAAGATTTTTATTCTATGAACTAAAAAAAATGAGACCAATATAATACAGTAATTTTGTGCAAGTTTGAAAAAGGAAACCCTCTAGACAGACCAATTTTAAAAAGGACCTCTATATCCCACAGCCCAATTCAGGCCACAGAGCTCTGATATAATTTCAGCCCACTTTTCTCCTTGGCTGGGCATTCTTGTGCAGGACACAGTCCATGTAACTCCTGTGGGGGTCCATGGATTGGTCCTTATTTAGCTCTTCAGAGTCTCAGATTATAGGTCTAAATAGATATTCTACATGAGATTTCTCCAATTTTTTTATAACAGTTACTGTACTCCTTCTGCAATTTCCTTTCTTTGGGTTACACATATTGAGTTTCTTCATTTATTCTTCTTCATGAATTATTTTTAAATCTCCTATTGACTGTTCAGAACATACGTCCATTTGTCTGTATTTTCTTCAAATATCTTAAATGAAACACAGCATTAGTCCAGCATTAGTCCATTGGTTTCACCAATGTGAAATTATAATTTCCTTTGTTCTCTACCATTCTATTTCTTTCTCTTTTTTTATTTAATTTTGATTCATTGAACACAAACGGAGTACAGCTATTGTTTCTCTGGTTGCACACAAAGTAGAGTCACACCATCCGTGCATTCGTACATGTACACATGGCAATGATGTCTGTCACACATTCTGTTATTATTACCCCCCCCCCCCCACCCCGACCCCACCCCTCCCTTCCCTCTATGCTATTTATCCTTTCTCCATTCTTGCCACCCTTCCACCCCATATTATGCATCATCATTCACAGCCATAAAGAAGAATAAAATAGCATTTGCAGGTAAATAGATGATGCTGGAGACTGTTATGCTAAGTGAGATTAGCCAATCCCCAAAATCGAAAGGCCAAATGATCTCTCTGATTCTGTATGTTTATAAAGCTTTCAGTGGACACACTGTTACCACATACCATGCACCTACTCCCATATTCAGTGATTAGTAGGGCAGAGTTCCTCAAGAGAGTCAGAGTTGACTCAACCTCATTTACTCAAGAGAGAGAAAAGCCTTCAAAAATTATCATGTGCACATTACACTATTGTGAGTAGTTTATGCTTTCTCCTATAGGAAGTGAGATGTCTTCATTTGTTTTAAATTTTTCACTTGAGGAAGTGATATGAACACATTTATGCTTATAAAATATAACTGTTGGCAGCCTAAAATAAACCTATGTGGAAAAAAAGGAGAAAGAAAATCAGGGTTGTTCTAACAACCTCTATATGAAAGATGATGAAAAACTTGATTACGACACTAGTAGTGGAGTAAAGATAGCAAAAGTATCAAAGATATTTATTCAGCCTTGTCCTTTCACCCATGTTTCAGTGTATGTTTTCCCTTTGGACTCTCAAACACCTCTAATTATATATGAATTCAAGATAATGATAGAAATAGCTAATATTTATAGATCTCATACTTTGTACCAGACACTGTTTTAATTGCTTTATCTAAGTTAACTCATTGAATACTCCTACAACTCTGTAAGGTAAAATGCTATTAGTATCCACATTTTATGCGGAAGGAACCATTGCAGAGTTTTAATTGCACACACAGGATCCATATTCTTCTGTTTGTTTGTTTGTTTTGTTTTGTTTTGTTTTAACTGTGTTGTCTACTTTGGGCTGCATTTTCTGAAACCTGGCATGAAACTTTCTCTCTTATTGCTTTCATCTCTCCATATCATGATTTGTTCTACCCACATTTCTAAACTGACAACCTGGGTCATTTAAATGCGGATGGCTCTTCCTTCTGTTTTTCCTCATTCCTCTTTTTACTGTAGAGAAGTACCACCATCATCATTTCACTGAGTTAATTCATATCTTGAAGATATAATATGTTTCTCTGTCACTCATACAATAATATTTATCTTGGTATTCCAGAATTTCCAGTAATTATCTTTTTTTAAGTATACAGTCCTTCCCCATTATCAAGAGTTTTTTATCTTTAATTTAAAAATCATTGCTTCCTTTTTGCATGTTAATGTTGTCCTAATCTGAATTTTAAAAGTTCATTTCCATCACTTTATATTTTTTCAAGATTTAGCTTAAGACTGTCTTCCATGAAGTTAACACAAGATTTCATTGTTTTCTTCATACTGTGATTGCTTATAGTTGTTATAATAAGCTGTATTCCGAATTATCTATGCTTTCAGTAGGGTTTTGGTGTCCTGAGGATTGTGGAGATGACTGAGCCTGCTCCAGGGACTAACTTATCTGAGCTGCAGGAAGGAGTTAGTGTTTGGAGGATAGGTACCAATGCCTCTCCTTAGTCATAAATATACAAGTTTCTCACAAATACATAAAGAATATGTAATGTATTTACTGAGGCAATGAAATCACTAAAGCTTATGATAACTTCTCCTCCAACCAGGATGAGTTTATTTCTTTCAAAGATATTTCTCTTTACTTTCCACTTCAATGCAATTTAATGAATGAGAACGTACATTGTGTGATTGATTTTACCTCATAGATGTTTATACCACTCTATATTATACTTAATTGCATATTACATTATGGTGCTAATTCCTCTTTTCTGTTTATCAAAAACTTAAGAATAGAATCTTCCATCCCTCTCTCCTGTACTTGGCAAGTACCAAGTCTAAGGTAGAAAGAATGCTTGACAAGATGTATGTTTTCTGCTTGTGGGAACAGGACTTTATGTCTGTTAAATAAAGTTTAATTGTTATCATAAATCTAATTTTTATTTTAATATATCAGTTTTTAGGAGTTCTCTTTATCTCTTACTGTATAATTTTGTTACTTTCTAGTTTTTTTCAGTTTTGTTATGTGTTTTGAAGTTATGCTCAGATGCATTGAAGATTATTATAATTTGCTTGTTCCTTTTATCTAATTGTTCCTTTTATAATTAAATACTCTGTATATACCAATGCTTTTGCCTTTAATTTGTTAAATAATCTGTTTTAGTCTACTTGAGTAATAACCAATAATCATTTCACAATGAAATAAGTCATTATTGTGTGGCATCCTTTTCAAAACTTAATGGCTAAATATGATTGGCTACCATATATTAGATCTTGATCTTAAAAAATGAATTATATGGTCATTTTACAATGGTCAAATTACTATTCAGATGAAATGATATTAAAAATCAGTTAACATTTCCTATGTAATAGCACCATCAGTTCATGTTCATCATCTACAGTGAATGTTCACCTGGAGGTTGTATATTTCATTCTGCTTTAGTGTTCTTTAAACTATTCAAGCCAATTCAGAAATAGTGACGTAAGGATCAGCATATTCTGTTGTTTTGTCTTCCAGGAACTTGATTCGCTTACTCCACATAAAACAGCACAGGCTACTTTAGATTTCATAAACATATTAATTATATAAATGACATAACATATTTTTGCCAGAAATAAAACAATGTCATTAAAATAGCTTGTGTTTAGTTCAGTCAGATTTCACTGTCCTGGTGCCAGATGCAGCTAAGTGTAGCTTACACAAAGGGAAAAAAAAAAATAAATAAGCCTGTACCTTTAGGGCTATTTTCAGAATGAAAATAAAAATTTTCAATATAATATGTTAGGTACTACAAGGCAACTAGAGTAAAAGTTACAGAAACCATAAATTCTTATTTATTGATTGATGTTAATTCTATAATTATATACCTAAGGTGATAGTGAACTGTTTTCTTTGCAATGTATGAAAAACATAAAAGAACTTAAATTTTGAAAAATGAGTTTAACATACAAATTCAATAAAGTTGTTAAGAGGCATGGGATTTCTGGAATATTTTCTAAGAACAGATCTGTTAGTAAATAGTTTTGCAGAACATTTTACACATTCTGAATTGAAATTATACTTTTGCCTTTCTTGTTCTTCTTTGCTCAAGTTTGATAGATATCTACTGATAACTTGCCCATTGCATCATTGCAATGCTTATGCCACATAACTGGGAGTTAGTTATGATGTGTTCTCCCTCCTTTCCCTTTCAGTTGGCCTTCATCAAGCTCTGGCAATTTTTAACTTTGAAATATACTTTGAATATATCTGCATTTCTTCTCCAATACTGTTCAAGGTGCTCAAAACTATCACTTTTGCTAATCCAGAAGGAATATTTTTTGCCCTGTCTCCTATTACATTTTCTTAAGAGAGCTACCAAGTTATCTATTTAAAACCCTACAACTAATGATCATATGTTGACTTACTCAAAACATTTTGATGACTTCATATTGATTCTGTGATAAAGTAATCTGGTACTGCATGTTGGAATCAATGGTTTAGCTATGTCGAACTTAATACTTCTTATATTGTCACTCCCCTACCCTCCCTAGTGCCCTTACTTTTTCTTTTTATTCGTAATACTCTAATTCTCTTGTAAATATCCAAAAGAATGTGGTACAGTGTCTGAAAGCAGATAGTTTCAAAAGAATATTTCCAACATGTTTTAAGAAGTGACATCATAGTATTAAAAACATACTCTAAAACCTAATGTGACTATTTTAAGGGAACACCACTCTTGTAATAAATGATTTGACCCATTTATTTATAAACACAGTCATTCTAGGTCTTTATTTTGATACTACTTACCACGTTTCTCTGATTATTACACATCTTACAGGTTTCATATTTGAATATCAGTGATTTTTATAGAGCACTTAGTTGAAGTTTGAAACAAAATGGTGTATGAAGTTGGGCCAAGTGTGTCTCAGTCACTGTCCCATGAGAGATTTCATTTTTGTTTTTTAAGGCACATGGCTAGCATATTTTTTTTGACTTCTCTGATCTAACAGAACCAGTTATTGACTAAATTTCTTGTGTTTTTAGTCTGATTATTTTTGTAGGTACTATCTATTTTTAGGATCTTTATTTCAGACATTTTTAGCTTATTGTCACCTCAAAATAATAGATATAAAATACCAGGAAACAGATAACAAATAAATAACAGATATAAAACATCCTTTCCAGTTATTTTTTAATCTGTAGACTTAAAGGATAATAATGTTTTGTTTTCTTTTGCTTTATAGCAGCAAATAGTTAAAAATCCAGTGGCTATACTCTATATTAGCCAAAAAAAGACTTACAAAAGTGGTTCAGTGGCTTAGTTCCATTTCCAGTTTGGAGCCAATGTAAATAAGTATTTTCGTTCATTATCTTATTGTTTTATTTTATATCTATTATAAACCCCCTGTTATGTCACTTTTAAGGAAACAGTAACGTCTTTTAAAAGTGAGTAATTGTATTTCTGTTCAAGTTATTTTCAACTTTCTTTTTATCTGTAATAAATTTTTTGGAATGGTAAATGTTCTAAATAACTAAAGTGATTAAATATTGAAACTTGAAAAATTACTCAGTGATGGAAAATAATCCTAAAATATTATGAAAAGAGAAATAATGTAAAATTTTTATTTTTAACCATTTAAATTTTTGCTTAAGCATATGTAATAATTTGTAGATAAAGTTGAGAACTTTTAGCAATTTATTTTATTAGTAACAAACTGTTTCAGATGCATGTTTACAATGCTGTCAAGGGAAGAATTAATGATTTGAAATTTCTTCCCATTAGTTTAATATTTGTATATTTCTAAAGGAAAAAGATATTTCAGAGGATATGTGGTTTTCATATAAAATTTTCACTGATGTATAGGGGATATGATATTTTTAAAAGATGAATATTGAATTATTGCCTTCTTTCTTGAAAAAACAAACACAAAACAAAAATGACAATGATTTATGTGTTGATAAAGAGCTACTCCCCATGATTGTGATCTATTCTGTGACAAAAAAATTTTAAAAGAACTTAAGTAGAAGTGGTAGTGAAATCAGATTTCCACTTTGTCTTGGATTCTAAGACAAAGTCATTCTAGGATGACAGAGTAAGCAATTGAAAGAAGTTACATAGCAAACCATAGCAGGAAGTAGATCTGCCTTGGAGAGCTCATGAACTTATAGCAAGCAATAGAGAAAGAGCTATGTAAATGGTCATAGAACAGTATGGAATAAATAATGGAAATGCCTGTCCAGGTAGGAAAAAAAAACTATGTTATGAGGTGGGCATGGCAAGAAAGTAGGTTTTAATCTAGGCAGGTTAACTGTTGGCATCAAGGGTATCCAGCTGCAGGTGGTAGGGATTCAACCATGGAAATGGAAATCTACTGCCTGACATTCTCCTGAATTGATATGAGGAAAGAACTCTACAGAATGTTATTTCTAGTCTCAGGCATTTGGATACTGACTGGATGGGAATTGAGACTGGGAATCTAGTAAAAGGAATTAAGAAACAGATCTTCTTTTACTATGAGAATTAAGGCTGCATCCTAGTTATTTCAAATCAGAGTCCAAAGTCAAAATAGGAACCATGAGCAAAGTTGACAGAGTGGTTAAGTCCTAAATGATTCTTTCATTGTGTTTATATTTATGTCCTGCCCTAGGAACTAGCTTGGCTGGAGTCTAGATGCTATTGGTGGAACTTTACTTAACAGTTAAGGAGCTACTGCTTTGTAGATAAGAGCAAAGCAGAGTTAGAGTCCTCATTCAACAGTTAGAACTGAAGAAGAGATAGATGCTGTGCGTGCCATTCTTCTTCTTTTCTAAGCTTCCCCACTGTTAACTGTGCAAGAAAAAAAATTGATTCACATGGGGCATGATTCAAAGTTACCCACACAACTGTGAAACCAGAGGAACCACAAAATTAAGCTTTGTTAGACCTGGAATTTATTTTTAATCAGGACAGGTGATTTAATCAAAATAATAAAATTAGTAAGTACATACTCTGCAACAAGCCAAGTATATAAAACTCTAAGGATCCGTAGAGTTCCCCACTTTCTAGATATCTCTTGAAAAATATTCTTAAAAATTAAATAATCATTGGGAGGGTGGAGGTATATTAGTTTTCAATTACTGCTTTAACAAATTACCACAAATTTAGCAGCTTAAAACAACCCAACTTTATTATCTCACTATCTATAGGTCAGAAGTTCGGATTTGCTGGGCTGATTTCTCTGCTCCAGGTTTCAAAATGTTGAAATCAAGGTGTGTCCTGCTGGGCTCTTATGGAGAGGCTCTGGGAAGAATCTGCTTTCAAGTTTATTTAGTTTGTTGGCAGAATTCAATTGCTTGTGCTTTAGGAATCAGCCAGAAGCTACTCTCAGCTTCTACACGGCATTCACAGGCTCTAAGGTTTAGGGTAAGGTTATCTTTGGGAGACCATTCTGCCCTGCCACAAAGGAGAAAAAAATCCCAAGGGATGACTAATTAACTAGGTACTAATAAGAATACTTAGGCCGGGCGTGGTGGCGCACGCCTGTAATCCAAGCGATTTGGGAGGCTGAGTCAGGAGGATCGCGAGTTCAAAGCCAGCCTCAGCAACTTAGCAAGGCCCTAAGCAACTCAGTGAGACCCTGTCTCTAAATAAAATACAAAATAAGGCTGGGGATGTGGCTCAGTGGCCAAGTGTCCCTGAGTTCAATCCCTGGTTCCAAAAAACAAAAAAAAAATACTTAAAATACCTGGGGGGGGGGGGGTGTACCAGAAGTAGGAGCCCTGGAATTTTTATACTGAATCAAATAGCTCACTGAAAAGTGACAGACTTCCATTTTTGAGATTAAAAAAGGAAAAGTAGGGCAATGTAAAAATTTGTAAAAAAGAAGGTACAACTTTAATATTTCTAAAATTATGTTTTTCTTTACTATAGCACACAAACTGTTTAGATTATTAAGTACATGTGGCCATTATACAGGCCTACTGCTCTAATAACAATTTTCCCAGCCTTTGAAGTTCATATGAAGACAATAAATGTGCTTGTAAGGACTGGACTTACAAATAAAACATGAATGCTAAAAAATATTGTCATAGAAATCTCTACTTCATTGTACTTTTAATAGGTTTTATATACTATTTTTTTTTGTTGAGATACCTTTGAACTTTGTTAGCTTGTCAAAGGAGATCTAGGTTTTATATACTGTTTAATTTTTCTTAACTCATAATTACCATTTGGAAGATAAGTTTAAAATTTAGTGTGATGAAAATGAATGTGTACATCTTTTTTCCTATTTTTATTGGTACATTGTAATTCTACATTATGGTGGGATTTGTTGTTACTTATTCCTACATGCATACAATGTAACAATAACATTTGTTTGAACATGCACATCCTAATCCCAGACATTTATCAGGCACCTAATATTCTAAGTGATATGTTAAGGTATCACCTAGAAGTTATTTTTTTCAAACAAATTCCTTGTGTCAGCACTTTTTCTTATAATCTACTTTTTCTGAATAAACCTGAATACAAAATGCAGACAGCCTGATTTCTGTACCATGAAAGATAGCCTTTGTTTGAGATGTTAATTTTAAGAAAAGCAGTGACCTCCAGAGGTATTTTACTACTTTTAATGAAATCATCATGTATTTATAAAGGGTCATTTTGCATTTCTCTTTCACGTAAACATTTTTTACCAAGAGTAGCTCCTTCTATTTCTTATCATATTTCTCATACTTTTTAGCATTTGTAGAACACTGTTTTATCTTATTCCTGACAGATAAATATCAGCTCTAATATTTAGATCACCAGCTCTTTGGCACTGTATGTTTTTAGGTAAACAGGAGCTTTCGTTTATTTGATTATGTTCTTGTTATTTCTGGGTCTCTTGCTCTTTTGGAAGCCTGAGGGGCTAAATATTATTATGTGGATAATTAAAGTTTTATGAAAGCAACATGAAAAATATATTTTCCAATTTAAAAACAAACCAAAAAAAAGGTAGCACAAGTGAAGGATGTGAGTGACTGAACAGAGTATCCTGGAGTAGAATATATGGTGCTGAAGATAAACCTGTATGCCTACAAACAAAGGCCACAGAATAATATAAGTGATTTCCAGGTTGTTTCTAGGACATAACCTTCCAAAATAAAATCACTTGTTTTTTAGTATGAAAATTAAAATGTTTTATATTTTATTGAAATGAGTTCTTTTTAAGTTATGAATATCTGAATTTTATTTAATCTTAAATTTCAGGGATTAAGTTTATCTTGTTCATATTATATAGCTATTGGCAAAACTGGCTCTGTGTGTGTGTAACCTGTAATTTTATTTATGTCATAAATAGAAGACATTCTAGAAAGTTCATAAATTTTTATTTTAAAATAACTCAATTTTATCATTCATAATTTTACATATTCATCTACAGTCTTATATAGATTATTTTTTACTTCTTGCATAATTATAGTCATGTTATATTCAACTATTTATTTGTTATGTTTCATATAGCAGTACATCTTTAAAAAGTTCCCATGTTTCTCAAATAATGCCATTTGTTACCATTATTTTTAATGGTTGAAACATGTTCTGTCACTTAAATGTATTATAATTTATTTAAGCATTACATTATTGTTGAATTTTCAGATTGCTCTGGAGTATTTTTTACTATAAATATATTACACTCAACATATTTTATGCATACTGTTTTTCTCATCGTTTAGAATTTACATTTGGTAGTATCTGAAAAGAGTCACTTAGTCAAAATTTATTACTATTTTTATAGTACATGATATATACATATAATGTGCTTTCTACAATTGTACCAATTTCCCATGATACCAATAACTTCTGAAATCCTTTTCTGGCAAGATTCTTAAGCAGATTTTCCCAGTCACCAATAGTATTACAACTTTTTATCTAATTGCAAAAAAAAATGTCCCTCTTTGAGGTTTACCAGATCTTTTCTTTGCACCTATTCACTGATTCTCCCCAACTTGCCAGTGTTAGAAAACAAAACATCCACCTAATTATTATAAAGGTTCACATCATTGTACGCAAGTACTTCTTATTAAAATATTTTTTAGTTGTAGATGGACACAACACCTTTATCTCATTTATTTATTTTTATGTGGTGCTGAGGATCAAACCCAGTGCCTCACATATGCTAGGCAAGTACTCTACCACGGAGCCCCAACCCCAACCCCTAGGCAAGTATTTTAAGGAAATCAATGCCTAGATGTGGAATTGAAACATTTGAGATGCCCTTCAACTCTTCAGAAGAAAAACAGATTTTATCCCTTGGAACAATAATCAAGATTGTATCAGACATTTATGCAACACTAAGTGTTAAACAACACTGGTTTTGAAGAGTCATCAAAGACATTTGCATGGAGTTAAGGATTTGGTAAGTGATAGCTATAAAATATATCTTCTATTCAATTTTAACATATAAAACTTTAGCAGAGTTATGTTACTAAATCTAAAGTTATGTTACTAAATTAATATGGAAATAAAATTAAATAAAGTTGAAGTTCTTTATTTTTTTTTATTTATTTTTTATTTTTTTGGAACCGGGGATTGAACTCAGGGGCACTCAGCCACTGAGCCACATCCCCAGTCCTATTTTGTATTTTATTAGAGATAGGGTCTCATTGAGTTGCTTAGGGCCTCGCTAAGTTGCTGAGGCTGGCTTTGAACTCATGATCCTCCTGCCTCAGGCTCCCAAGTGCTGGGATTACAGGCATGCGCCACCGTGCCTGGCCTTTATTTTTGATGCTTAAAGAATAGTTACAAAATTGAGTATAGAGACAAAAAATAATTATTGAAGAAGAGATGATAAAGTAAAAGGTTTATACCTTAATCTCTAGAAGTTTCTAATAAGAATTGGGAAGTGGAAGAGGAAGGGAAAATAGGAAAGGCAAGTTAGCCTCTTCATTAAAAAGGCAAACAATATTGCTTGCCTTGACTCTAGTATCTTTAAATCCTAGAATAAAAAAAGTGTTTTTTTTTTTTTCTCATTTTGAAGGACATCTCATTAGATGCAGTCTCATTGGAAGACCTTTCTGCCAACAAGTAAAACAGTTAAATAGAGCATAAGGTTAAAAAATAAATAGATGAGAAATTATTTACCATACAAACACAAGCAAAAGTAAGATGAGTTTGCAATATTAATTTCATACAAAATAGATTCAAGGAAGTGATTACTAAACATGACTAGGAAAGTCACTTTTAATAAAGGATAGAAGCCACAATAAAAGTATAAGTTTTCAGGCTGGGGATATAGCTCAGTTGGTAGAGTGCTTGCCTGGCAAGCACAAGGCCCTGGGTTCAATCCCCAGCACAGCAAAAAATAAATAAATAAATAAATAATTTTTCACAAAATATTGTGCCAATGAACATAGAATTAAAATATGTAAGGTAAATGTTGACAGAGGCACAAAGGAAAATGGACAAAAATTGTACATATTACATATGTATATACATACAAATATATTTGAAAGATCAAGAAACAAAATTTAGAAATAATTTGAAGACATTGAGTTAATGAATGAAAATGTAGACAGAGAATAAATGGGTATTTTATTGTGTCTATGGGAAATTATAAAAATTGATCATTGGTTAGATCACAAAAAATTAATCAAATTTTCCTAAATATAGAAATTTCATGATATGCCAAGCATTGTGGCCCTTGCCTGTAATTCCAGCAACACAGGCAGCTAAGGCAGGAGGATCACAAGTTTGAGGCCAGCCTCAGCAATTTAGTGAGGCCCTGCCTCAAAATAAAAAAAAAAAAAAAAATAGGGATGGGGATGTGGCTCCATGGTTAAGCATCTCTGGGTTCAATCCTTGGTACCAAGAAGTAAAAGAAAAAAAATTGCATAATGTATTTTACTTGGCCACAATTGGGACACTATAAATTGAAAACAAGTTTAAAAAATAAAACCTCCAATCATTCATGAATTAAAGTATATCTTTGGTTACATCTGCAAAAATGTATGTCAGTATTCACTTTTCCCCCCTAATTTATCTAATCAGTATAATTTTGGTTTCCCATTATCTCTAGTAACTGACAAATAAAATTATACTCATGATTTTTTTTTTAAATTGTGAATACCAACAGTGGACCTTATGGATGCAACCAAAGGTAAATTCAAAGCAAAATTTATACTTTTATATTTGTTATTTTTTTAAAGAGAAAAATT
This sequence comes from Glaucomys volans, assembly GCA_020662805.1. NCBI lineage: Eukaryota > Metazoa > Chordata > Mammalia > Rodentia > Sciuridae > Glaucomys > Glaucomys volans. The sequence goes on along the minus strand of JAJEJO010000578.1, from coordinate 277,543 downwards.
TAACTATTAATTTAATTTAAAAGTTTGAAAATGAACAGTAGAACTTTAAAAATGCAGGACAATGGTAATAATTTGCTTAAAAGTTAAACATTGCTAAAACAAAAAACGTGTATCAATTCATGGCAAAGAAAAGACAGTTAATTCACTTTTGGAGAGAGAAAATAAATCAACATCTTCCATGTTAGGGTTTACAGTTCAGAAGGGTAGTCTGTGATCAGAAAGGTAGTCTATGGCAGGTGGCAGGCTATTCTATCAAGTCATTCATAAGCAATTTGATACTTTGCCATAGGACAGGGTATTTTGTTTTGGTTTGGGTTTTTTTGGTCTTCATAGCAGAAATTATCTCTCTAAAGCATTTGTGTTCCAGACAATGGAAAGGGGGAAGAAAGCAAGCAGGAAGTGTTCTAACTTGGCATTATCTCTTCTGCTCATATTCTATTAGTAAGTATGTAATTTTGGGTAAGAACAAGAGAGATTGAGAAAGATGCATCTGAGTTATTATGTGCCTGGCTAGCGTTCTTTTACTATGGAAGAAGGAAAAATATATTTTTGTGATGTACCAGCAGTTTCTCTCAGACTTGCTACAGAGGACCTTTTTAAAGCATATGAAAGTAGTATGCATATGGATAAAACTAAGTATCTCAGTGAAATGAAGTGTTTAGGGGAAATTTAAATGTACAAAATTGAAGCAAATAGAAATAGAAAATAGAAAAAGAATAATGACCATACTTTTTTCAAAATTCTTTTTTATTTAGGAACTTTTACTGCTGCATGTTTTTAACTTCCAATGTGTAAATACCACATTTTATAAATTGCTTCAGAGCATTATAAAAAACAATTTGCCATCAGTTTATTTTGGAAAAGGTAGACTAATCCTGATGCTCAAGTTTTAAAAATAAAACAACAAACAATATTTTACTTTAGATCTCTGATTTAAAATATAGATGTAAAAATCCTAACTAGCATATTAGCAAATATAAATCAGGACCCATTAAAGGAATAACCCATGATGATCAAACATGGCTCATCTCAGAAATATAGTGATGATTTAATAAAACTATCAATATATGGTTACTTATATTTTGCTTCCCAAAAGAAAAAATAATTCTGGAGATGAAAAGGCAAAAACCATCTTTTTATTCCTGATTGATTTTTTTAAAGTCATTTTTATAGTATTAGGCATAGAAAGATTTCTTAGAATATATTATATATATACATGTAATTATGCATATACTTTCTGAGAATATGTGTGTTCAGCCTTCCACTGATAACCAAAATATTTATTCTTTGTATTAAAATTATCATGACAGAAATTTTCAAAAAAAATTTGTCATGACAGGATACCTATTACCCTTTTCAATATTTCTCAAAAAACAGAAGCCCATATATGGCTATGTCTTAGTAGAGTGTTTTCTGCTACTAAAACACAATACTTGAGGCTTGGTAATTTATAAGGAACAGAGCTAGGATGTGGGTGTATCTCTGGTAGAATACTTTCCTAGCATGCTAAAGGCCCAGATTCAATTTCCAGCACTACAAAAAATAAAACTTAAAACAGAAATTTATTTCACACAGTTCTGGAAGCTGGGAAATTTGAGATCAAGGCACTGCCATCTGGTGTTTGGTGAGGGCCTTCTTGATGGATCCTCACTTGGAAAAGGTGGAAGAGCAAGAGAAGGAACTTCATTCTTCAATACCCCTGTTATGAAGGCACTCAGTTTCATTAACAAGGGCGGACCCTTAATGGTCTAATCATCTCTTAAAAGTGCTACCTCTTAATTCAGTCACAATGACACACCTGAATTTTGAAAGGGAACACATTCAAATTTTAGCAGCTTAAAAATTGTACAGATGACTTAATAAGGATAATCAATAATCCCCTTTACAATCTATTCCTACTCACCTTTCCCTTTAATCTTCTATCCAGTTGCAAATAATGATATCACTTTTTTAGTTCCATTATTTCACAATTTTATATATTCCCAGGAATTCTTTTTCTAATCCACCAAATATAGAATTTGTATATTGATTCTCCACTGTATAATTAGTCAACTGGTTCTCTAGTGTTTTTAGTAAATTAATCTCCTAGTTATTTAATGTGTAGACTCTTAAATGCTAGCTAATTATGTTTAATGATAAATTGCATCCTAATTTTATTTTAAACAAATTTTTATTTTATGCCTATTGCTTTGAAACTCCTATATAAATTATATGCAAAAATTTTCCCTAACAGAGTCAGATGGCAAAGCAAATGGTTTAAGAAATATGTATTAGAAAAGATGTATTTGAAAATACATATTAAAAGCATACAAACAAATTAATCCAAAAGAAGAGACAAGACACTACTAATGATAATTAATAGGCTTATATCAGCAACCAAGTGTCATATATTGTTTAGTTAAAAGAAATATTTAAAACCATATTATTTGTATGTTTTTCATTTAGGAGAGAACTACCATAAAAAGTCAACCCTAACTAATCATGAATAATATAATAACATAATAAAGGATTTTGTACTGTAATGGGAATTCATGGAATTCCAAACTAATACTTTGTAGTAGTTCTTAATATAATTGAACTATTGGCTCTTCTGTTGTGATTCTGTTATCACATCATAGAAGAATACATGCTTTATGAGTTGAGCCCAACAACTTTGTGAATCCTTAGATCATGGATACATTTTTCTCATGTTGGAACTAAACTTGAGACAAGTCTCAGAAATTCCAGCAATGAAACCCATGAACTTTGGAACTTTTTCCTTCTATGTAAAGCCCTAATCCCAAAAGATTGTTTCTTATTTATAGTATCAAATCATGTATTAATTCTACAGTCACTGTATATAAATTAACAAGTTCTGCAATTTAAGAAATCTACTCTTTGACAATGTCTAGAGTGACCAGGTAGTGTCCTTCTGTGATCTTCTTCAGGATAGCACTTGTTAATGATTTAATACAGTGTACCATATGGTACTCTAAGCTGAGTCCTCATAATAGAATAAAGGGAGGAGGTATCCCTTGTTAATAATACAGTAGAGTAAATAGATAGTTTAGCTCAAAACTGGTCCACAAAGTGAAATTTGTACCAAATGATCTCAACTTCATACTGTACTGGATATTACTTGTATTCTGTTCATTTCACATTGTGTGCTTGAGCCAAGGCTAGAAATTACCATCATATGGGATAAGTAACTCATCATGCTGTATACTGTTAATAATCTAGCTATCAAACTTGATTTTCAAGTCAACTTAATTATTGTGACCAAAGTATGAATATTAAAAAGAATTTTCACAAAATTATTTTGCCAGTGTGAGAGAATAAATGCAAACTGTAAGAATTTGGTTCATCTGAAATACAGGGAACTCTCAACAACAGAGCAAGAGACACATTTAAATCAGTTAATAGTCACTATAACCTAGTCCATTAGTTTAATGCATTCCTTCCTTGACTATCCTTTTTAAAATTGTAATCCTTATCCTGTTTACCAAGAATTCTCTCTTCTTTGCTCTTCCCTCCCATCCCCATTAGAACATGGATAAATATATTTTGGTTTTTCTTTTACTTGCTGGTTTTTTCCTCTTACTAGAATATTAACTTTATGAGGGCAAGGATATTTTTCCCACGTAATGCTAACTGCTATATTAGAGTTTAAAAGAATCTTTGACTCTACATAGAGAAGAAAGCAAATATTTTGATTGAATTTATTAAATAACTTTAAAGGCATAAATGAAAATTCAGAAGGCATTTTGAAGCCTTGCTGAAATAGCCATCTGAATCTTTTCACTTTTAAATAATAGCAAAACAAATAAAACGATACAAAAAAGACTTTAAAGATTAAATGCTAGCATATTATATACCTTTAAATAAAATTAAGTAGTCTGATAAAAAAAAAGTCAATAGCAAAATATTTAACTGTGAATTTTACCTGTTTCTTGCTAGTTTTTTTACCTGTTGATTTTGGTTAAGCAAATGAACCTTTTTCCCCTTGGGTAGGCAAGAACTTCCTTTATGTGCTTTTGAGGTAACTAGAATAGAGAACTACACAAGAAGTGTCAATAATTCAGTTAATCCTGTTTTGTTTTTTGATAAATATGCTCAGTGTTATAATATACATTCTATGAAAGAATAGGCTAGTGTGATTTCTGAACTTGTCATTTTACATCTTTCATTGTGAAACAATTTTCTATTCTGCATTTAATTAGAACAATAATGACACCTTTTATCTAGCTTTTAGTATTAAGAACAATTTCCACATGGCAGTAATTGGTACCCTTAAAGTTATAGATCAAATCTTACTTCCCAGATCTTGATGTAATCATACATATTTAAACTAAAAGTGTCTGATTGTGATTTTTCCCTTATTCTAATACTGTGTATTAATATTTTACACAAGTTTAGTTAAAATTAAAATAACTCTGCCTTTCAGTTTAAAAACATAAGTGTTACTATATACAGCAAAATAGAACAATAACTTACAATGGTAGGTATTCAGTTAATGTATATTAAATGAAATTGCATATTTTTCTTAGAGTACTAGATTAATGTTTCATCTTACTATACAAGAAATATTATTTCTCCTTTTATAATTATTTGCTTTATTTTGCTTTATTAGAAGTTAAAATTTTTGGCATTCATAGGTAAGCAACCTTTCAGAGAACCATATTCAAATTTAGATTTCCTTGGGAAATACTAAAATCATTGGCCTTAATTATTAACAAATGCCGGTATTACAGAATAAGCTTGTTTAACATTTTTGTCAATTTATATGCCAGGAAATATGTGCTATAAATATACAGAGATTTTACATTTTCCAATGGAATATGAATATATGAATAATACACTGATATAGATAAGAATAGTGCAACAGATATACTAGGGGCAGTTCTTGTTTTGATTTCCTTTCATAGCAAAACTGTTCAATTCAAACTGGTCTGCCTTCATCATATTTTTTGTCCCTTTGTGGCAAATTCATTACTGTTAACTAAAGTCACCCCTTCATATGATACAACACCAGAACTTATTCCTCCTATATAAGAGTAACATTGTGATTTCTACACTTGTCTTTTTTTACATCTTTTTATTGTGAAACAATTTTCTTTCCACATTTAATTAGAACAATAATTACACCTTATGCTAGCTTTTAGTCCTAAGAGCAACATTGATTAGCCTCTCCTCTTACTGCCCCTAGCCTGTCGTGATGACCATCCTACTCTCAACTTTTACGAGATCAACATTTTTAGATTCCACATAAGAGTCAAACCATGTAGTATTTGTCTCTCTGCCTGGCTTATTTTACTGAACATAATAATGTCCTCTGGGCATTTATATTTTAGCAAATGATAGACTTTTATTTTTTTATGGCTGAATAGTATGACATTGTGTATATTTTCCACATTTTCTTTATTCCTTCATCCAATAATGGACATTTAGGTTTACTCCATATTTTAGCTATTGTGAGTTGTGCTGCAATAAACATGGTAATGCAGATGTCTCTTCAACATCCTAATTTCTTTTCCTTTGGATATAGACTCAGTAGAAAGATTGCTGAACTGTACAATAGCTCTTTTTTTAATTTTCTGAGAATTCTTCATACTGTTTTCTATAATGTCTGTACTAATTTCCATTCCCATCTGGTCCTTTCTTAACAGTTCTTAGTATTTGTAATATGCTTAATCAGGTTGAGGGATGAAATTCACAGTTGTAGAACAGTTGTATATGTAATTGCTATATCTAAGTATTAAATCTATAATTTTAATTTGATTACAAAGAGTCTGAATCAGTTTTTATTTCCATGAGTTTGTAAAATGAAGTAGACTTTGAATTTTTCAATCTAATGTTTTTCATAAATTGAGACTAATCTCTCCACATCTTAATTTCTTTCTCTTCTTCAAAGTCATACTTACATTTCCATCCTCACCACCCTGTAGTTTTATTTTGGCTACCATTTATAGTATATCAGAAAGTGAATGTGTTGCCACCTTTGGACAGAATATGAATTATACTAGTTTATGACAGAAAAGTATATTCTAAAAAAATAGTTTTGTTTTTTTTTTTAGCAACTCCTACAAGTACAATCTGCAAACATTTTTACCTAAATATTTACTTTTCCTTATTGAGGTTGCCATTTCAAATGTTTGTGCCTTAAATTTTTACTTAAACATTTATCATTTTGTTATATTACCATTGGCATTTAATATGTTATTCAAAATATATCATCTTATTAAAGTTCTTTGACTTCACAGAGTTTAAAGAGATCTATTAAAATCAACTAGCTCGGTCATTAACTAAACTATGTTGTATCGTAGTGTACTTCCAGAATGCAGAAAATTACCAATATTTGTTCCCAGGAATGAAAAGCATCCCTTCCTATATTCGATTATCATTAGTCTTTGGTTTTGTGCCTTCTCTGTAATGATATAGGTTTGTTTCTCCTTTATTCTTTGCAGAGTGCTGCAGCAGCTCCCAGTCCAGTGCTAGGAAACATTCCCCCAGGAGATGGCATGCCAGTAGGTCCTGTACCACCAGGGTTCTTTCAGGTACTCAGAGAAACTCTGACTAGGAATGTTAAGGCATAGGAACTCCTGTTTGATTTCATTTAAAGAAAATGAAGTAGGATAAGGCTATTTTAATTCTTTAAGCAAATATAATGCTGTACAGCCAACTCTTGATTGTTCAGACTGACTATTGTCTTTCCTTCCTATGCTTTATTTATTGTTAATTAATTAATTTAGCAATTTCATTGTTCAGTTCAAAAGGAAAAGGAGTTTAAATGCACATAAGCTATTAACCATGGTAAATACTTTGTGAATGAAGAGACTAAAGACAGTATTCTGGGAAAAGATAGATTTTTAACCATCCAGGCTATCCATATTTCCACAGACTAGAATTAATCAAGATTTGGCTGTGCTGTCAAAACATAGGTAAATTACAATCTATTCAACCAAGAATTATAGGCAATATAAAAATGTTTTTGGATCATTTTTGTGGCTTTAAGCTAAAATTTGTATTAATATCATTATCTAACATTTTAAAATATTTTCAAATATATGTTAGTATTTTTAAATTTCAGTAAGACCACTTATTTTAGGAATGATAATAATGATTATATAATTACAATAACATCACTTTTTAACTTTATGGTATCCACATCTTAAGTCTGATAGTATTCTAACGCAAACTAATACAGATTTTGAAATTTATTTTTATACATAATTTTACAATACCCTTTGAGAAAATTAAGAATTTAGGAGTTAAGAGCTAGAACTGGAAGGCATTATAGGAATTAATACAATGTTATATTGCAAATAAATTGCATTAGGTACTTATAAGCTCATCACTTCAGTTTTTATATTTTCAAAGTCTTTATTAATCATTTGTTAGTTAAAGCATACCATCCTTTTAGGGTGCTTACAATTATGAACATGGAGAAATAAAATTATAAGTAATTTTGCAAAATACATCAATTGAATTAAAAAGTCTTAACTGGAACTTAGAACCAACACTGGTATTTTAGGGCATGCTTATTTGCTTGGCTGCTGTATACTAATACCCAAGTACTCTAAAATCTTTAAGTCTTCTTAAAGTTCACATTCTGTCTGGGGCGGGGGCTTTCTTATAATGTAGGAACAGATCGTAACTCTTTTTTAAATATATTTTTAATTGTATTTTTATATCTTTATTTATTTTTAAATATTTTTAGTTGTAGATGGACACAATACTTTATGTAATTAATTTATTTATATGTGGTACTGAGGATCAAACCCAGTGCCTCATACCAGGCAAGGCAAGTGCTCTACCACTGAGCTACAGCCCCAGCCCCAGATTGTAACTCTTGATCTTTAATTGAACAGCTACCATTTAAGATAATGATAGCAACAGCTAACACTTAGTAATAACTACATCTGTGTTTTAAATGTATTACATATATGAACTCATCCCCACTGTGCAGATGGAGAAACCAAAGCATTGATTGATTGATAAATGATTTGGACAAAATCAGAAAGTTACAGAGCTGGGATTTAAATCAAAGTAGTCTGGACCTGTGCCATTGAATTTACCTTTGAAGTTCATAGTTGACTATTATTGATGAAATACTTTCAGGCTTAAAAATTTTTTTCCTGATGCTCTTATTTATCTTGCCAAAGGTAGTTTGGGATTTAGGGAGCAAATCAGAAGATTTTTTCTTTTCTATTTGTGAGTTAGTAGACGCTCTCTCACTGGCACTTTTTAAAGAAGGAGGCCAAGAAGGAAACCAAATTATTTTATTCTAGATTTTGCCAAGATGCATAAATCCATATATTTTCATTCTCATATTAGGTAGAATAAAACCATTCTCAACCCTTACCTATCTTCTTTCTCAAAGTCTTATTAAGAGTACTTGAAATAGCATTGTCTTTGTTTTAATTATTCCAGTGTGATTGATAAATATTGGAATACCACAAGATGCCAGGCACTGTGGTTGTTATTAAAAATTAGAACATATAGTGTGTACCCTCCTGAAGCTTATTATAGAAGATTTTGACATATGTAAACTTATCCCCCATTTGATAAGACATTATCAGAAATAAGTGACGTAAAAAGTTCTGTGATGAACAAGGAGTGAGCCATTAAGTCTGAGTTAGAGATAAGAATGGTTTAGAAAAATTTATACAGAAAAACATGGAGAAGAATATATTCTATAAAGAGGGAACATTTTAAGAGAAAGTGTGGCATCATCAAAATGATCTGTGCCAAGGTATCTAGAGTAAAGCATACAAAAAAGTTGGTGGAGGGGAGCAGGAGTTCCTGGACATGAAATTGGAAATACACGCTCTAGTCTGTTGAAAAGGGCCATATGTGTCATGTGAAGAACTTAAGTTTATTCAGTAGGCCTATGTGAGCAATCAGAAATCTTTAAGACAACCAGTGACCTGAATATGCAATAGATTCAAGCTTTCTGGTAGACATCTATGATATAAATGTTTACAAATTCCTGCCCTCAAAAAGCTTATAGTGTGATGAAATAGAAATGAGGCAATTAAGAGTACAAAAATTTTGAAAATGATTATATGATATGGGTAGATTTTCCTCTTAGAGCAAATCAGACCACCAAACCCTGTCTTTGAAGAGGCATAGTCACAGGGGAATGTTGTCAAAATAGAAATGAAATCCAAATTGCCATCCAAATTGAAATCTACAGATGAATTAAGTGTTAGGCAAGGAAATAGACTGGGAGAGAATATTGTAGGAAGAGGAAAAATAAATTATAAAGTCCCAGAAAGGAAGAAGAGACTAAGTATATTATGAAAAGTGGAGCTTAATTAACTAAAGGGAATGTAGTTGTAGATGTGGCCTGATATGGACCTTAAGGGGATTTGTAAATTACTAGAATTGGAACTCTATCTTATGGGCAGTAATACGCTATTGAAGGATTAAGGAAGACAGGACAGGCTCATTCATACTTTCATGTTTAGAAAAAAAAAATTCGCTACAGATTTGCAGAGGGACAAGTCTCCACAGGAACAAGTCTGGATGTAGAGAGACTATTTATGAGGCTGTTACAGCAACCCAGGTAAGATTTTAAATAGCCTGAACTAGGATTTATGGCAGTGAATATGGAAAGATATCAAGATTTGACCAACAGAAATAAATGTGTGAGGGGTGAGGAATAAAAGTATTTAAGGATAACATACTAGTTTTTGGTTCTAATCTGAATAGATGGGTGTATTATTTTCTGATAGAGACCACAGCAAAGGGAATCAATGGGTGTATTATTTTCTGAGATAGAGACCACAGCAAAGGTTTGAGATGGGGCAGATGAGGTTCCCAGTGGCACAGCCAGTCAGAGATAGGAGTTTGACATATCTTCAAACCTACAGGTTTGAAGCCTAGGACAATGATTTAAACTAGAGATAAAAATTATAGGATCATTACCATGTCAATGGCATTCAAATCCACAGGGGTATATTAATTGTCTCGGGAGAAAATACAGAATGAAAAGATAAGAGGATATACTTTTAAAAGATGAACAAAGGGAACACAACCCCTTCCAGACACTGGGCACAGCTATATCAGCAGGTTGTTTATTATAGTACCCAAGGAAGAGACTTTCTGAACCTACTCAAGATTGGGGCAGTAGGATTAGAAAGGAAGAAATAGCTTATGCTCATGTTAGATAGCCTTAGTTGATTAACCAAATTAAGGGTAGAAGAGAAAGAGTTGGAAGAATCTGCAGTTCCTTCTTTTGATCTCTGGATAAATTTAATGTCTTTATCTGTGTAAAGAAACACTGGAAGTAGAAAAGGTTTTAGATGCATTTGAGTTTGATACCCAAGTCATTCCTCTTTAACCAGGCAGACTATTTCAGGTAATTCTAACTACTTTTCCACCTATGCAACTTTTAAATATATCTAGTATCCATGGAAATGCCTCTCTGAAATATTGAAAACTCAGACAATTCAACTTTTAAGAAAGAAATATGATATTAATGTCTTTTAGTAAATAGAGTGATGGCATCAAATAACTCAAATATTTCTTAAATATCAGTTTTGGTTGTGATTGAACTATACTTTAGTAAGATTCTGTCCATAATGTCTGTTGTTAATAAAGTATAGCTGACTTTCATGAGTAGAAATAGCAACAAATATTAATAATTCATGTCCAAACACCAATTTTTAATCTAGTTTCAAAAAGGTATTGTCTTCTAAGAATGATCCCAATCTAGAGAACTTGTGATAAGGTATCTTTTCAGAATTCATAAACCATAATGCTCAAGATTAGGCACAATCGGTACACAAGGCCAGGGCAAGGCAAAGGAGATTGAAAGCAACTAGAAAAGAACAGGCTGTGTCTCCAACTGTCTAGGTCCAGAAGGCTGGCTAGAAGAAACTGAGGCTCTCCAAGAAGCCCGACTCAGATAACAAGGGAACCCGTGACCAAAAGGATGCTGAACAGTTTTTCCAGACTCTCAGCTTGGTTTAACTAAATTCTTAACAGTACTTACCTCCCATTACCTTTTATCTTTAGGTAGACTATAGCAATATTTTATATTTATATTCTTAGGAAATGCAAAACTTATTTGAGAGTAGCTGGAACGGGACTAGATCATAAGAGCATTAAGCCTATTAGAATTAAATAAATTAAAGAATAATGACTTTATAATTGGCACATCCAGTACAAACTTTAGTTCTGAGTTGTACTTTCTCTGTGATCACACTGTAAAAAGTACAATGAAACAGTTTTCCTAAAAAAACATACTCCTTTTATTTCTGTTTCCATTATACAATAAGCTTCCTCTTTTCCACATACAGACAAATTCATTACCAAGTGGAATTATCACATATTCTAAACTTGTGAACTTATTACAAACTCAACCAACTTCAACTCTAAGAACATAATTATGATTAATGTTCCATACATTTAATAAGTCCATTCTGAAAGGTAGGCTTTAGGTCAGTGCCTTTTTCTTGGTAGCATTGTTCACACTTAAACTTTGATGTTTTCATTGCAATTAGAACTTCTGTTGCTGAGCAGGAGAAAAATTAAATATAATCAGTGGGACTATTTGGACATGCAAAAGATGGTTTAGTAATGTGAAGTCATTTCAAGTAAGACAGTTATTTACTTGGAATCTTTTTATCAGTGGAGTGATTTATATAAGAAATCCTATAAATCCTCAAAAATGATGCCTGCCGTAGAACTGGTGAATGGCTTCAGAGCAGCTTTCTTATGTCAAGAAGTTCAGCTGTTTAGGATAAGAGGGAAAACAATAAATCTAACTGGTGGCCAAATAGCTAACTGGAGTTTGGCAGTTTTTGTAAAATAAAATATAGTATTATAATATCGTGTGAGTATTCTTCAGTGGCACACAGAACTGAGTCAGTAACTTTACTGTCCCTGTGCTAGTCTTTTTCAGAAAGTTTCATTGTATACTAAGAAATTTGAATTATGTATTAACAAGATCAACCTGCTGTTTATTCATTCTCAGAACATTCTTACAAAAAGACAGACCAAGGGCATCAATTCCTATAATTTTATTGAAATGGGAAGGAGTATTTCATAAATACATTGGATTTTCTTTTTGTATATAGATGATTAAAATAATTTAGTAAATTTTTCTTCATAAAACAAAGGAAAAGTACTTCATCTTTTATGTTTTGAAAAATCAAGATAATTAACTCTGTTATTTTATAATACTATAATAGCATAATTTTGTGGATAACAAGAAAGCTTCTCTTGTGACCTTACTATAATATAGAACATTAAAGGAATGGTTACTTCTTTTTACCATGATACCTTTACTATATTCTTGTCACTAGATCTTTAGTTCTCTTTACTGAAACTGTTTAAAACTAATAATCTATGGATATTGGGTTGCAAATTTATGGCTATGACATGAATAAGACTATAAAAACATATTGAAAATAAAGTATACCAAGTAATTTAGTTTCACGCCAAGGTGGTCATTCATATCTTAAAATCTAAATTGATCAAAACTCTGATATTCTAGAGAATATATTACAGCAGGTATATGGGGCACAGTTTGTTTGCAGGATTAGTATGACAATGGTAAAGCTGCTTTGCCATCTAGTGGTGATTTGCAGATGCTTCATTTGTTCAGGATCTGTTTTCCAAGGTGTTATTTTTAGCAAGACTGTACTGTAGCAAGCTGACCTAATGCTCTGACATAGTACTAACAAAAAAGAAGGAAAAATATTGTAAGAAAATTCCCCTTTTCTCCATGGTGTTGTTATTGACTAGAAAAGGCTCAATATAGATGACATTCATAAAGAAATAGGACAGAAACAAACTCAGATTAACAAAATATTCTTGATAGTTTAAAAGAAAAAGAAAGTGCATCAAAAATGAGAAATATTATTATGTAAGATAACATTAATCTAACACTTGAAACTGTAAAACAAGAAGAAATGTTTTTAAAAGCTCCAGGTTAAATATTTCTGGGAGGTAAATATTTATTTAATGTATTTCTGGAAATAAGCCCTATATTTTGAAGACATCTTAGTATGTGTATTCATTTGCTCTGCTACTTCTAGTCAGACTTTCTGAAGCCAGCAATTTTTTAAATCAGTAGCACCTGTTTTACCCTAATATTTATACATATTGTTAAATAATCTACATGCCTTCTCAATTTCCTTCTCTTAACTAACTTTGGTATTATCTTCTCTTCCAATGATTTGACTTTCTTCTTATTTTTTCTGACCATAATGGCTTCAGAAATTAGTGTTTGGAAATACTCTTCACCCAGGGATACTCCTTTTCCTTCACTTATTATATCTTAGTTTGAATGAATAGTGTACTAAAAATCTCAAGTAGAATTTACTTACTAAAATATGATACCTAACATTGTCAATGTATACAGTTTTCAAAATTCAGATATTAGAAATAGTATTTCTTAGAATTAAATACACCAAATTTGGATAGATGGAGGTGAGAATGATGGCTTATCAAAGCTCAAGCAATAAAAATTGTTTAATTTTCTTAAAACTATAATTTTGAATCTTTAAAGAACAGGGATTCTCAATGTTGAAAATAGAGCAAGACTTTCTCCCTTGTATAAAGATAAAAGCAACTAAAAAAATAAAGGTGCCTGACAGCTGCTGGCTTTGATAATGCTATCCTGCAGTCGTGGTAATAGTTTTTATGGCCTCAACTATTAGAACAAATTAAAACTGCTCAGCTTGAATAACTAAATAAGCTTTTTTAAAAATTGCAGTTCAGGCAACTCAAGACCCTACAGCAATGACTAGATGGACAGAGAACAAAGACTAAAGTGCCGGATGACCCAAGTCTTACAGTTAAATAGAATAAAGTACTTTCTTGTTAGAAATCTAGTTGTTATTATTAATATTATTATTTGTCAAATGGGTATTTAAGAAAAAGTTAAATAAGCTATTCAAGATCAGTGTTTGATTTTCCTTTCAGTGTCATGCTGCTTCTGTAAGCTAAAGATATCAAAACAGTTAATATGAAAAAATAAATTTTTAAATCCTATTTGTGAAAAGAGCTTAGCTATTTTTCAGATACTTTGAAATTGTTTTTATTTTGGAAATATATTATCAAAAATTCTTCCCAGACTGCTTTAGTTTTTTATTAAAGTTCCTTGATAAAATATTTATATAGAGCAAATTGCAAGTATGTCAAGGCTATTTATAATACATTTTTACTTTTCTACTTAATGTTGGCTCACAGAAACAAAAATGATCAACATTTGTTGGGGAATTAAAAATAAGGACTGGATTAGAATATTATTAATTCTAGGGATAGCTTTGTCTTAAGTATATATTAGGACACCTCCAGGTCTTTTAAAAATAACTTATTACTTGCAGCCACATCAATGTTTATAGCAGCCCAATTCACTATAGCTGGATTGTGGAACCAACCTAGATGCCCTTCAGTAGATGAATGGATAAAGAAACTGTGGTATATATACACAATGGAATATTATTCAACCATAAAGAAGAATAAAATTATGGCACTTGCAGGTAAATGTATAGAGTTGGAGAATATCATGTTAAGTGAAATAAGCCAATCCCAAAAAAAACAAACTCCGAATGATTTCTCTGATAAGTGTTGATGTCACATAATGGGGGTGAGGGGGTAAGGGAAGAATGGAGAAAGGATGGATTGTATAGAGGAAAATGAATTGGGAGGGAGCAGGGAAGGAAAGATAATAGAATGAAACAAACATCATTACCCTGTGTATATGTATGAATATGCAAATTGTATGATTCTACTTTGTGTACAACCAGAAAAATGATAGTTGTACTCTATTTGTGTACAATGAACCAAAAAAAAAAAAAAAACAAACTATCACTTGGTGGTGCTCAGAAATAATTCTATGTTAGGGGTTAACATACTTTCTGCAAATAGCCACACAGTAAATATATTAGACGTTGTGGGACACCTGGTCCCTGTCACAACCACTCAGTTCTTGTTGCATAAAACCAGCCTTAGACACCATGTAAATTAAGGTGCCTGACTGCATTTCAGTAAAACTTTATTTATCCAAACAAGTGTTGGATCAAATTTGTCGTACTCTTATGTCATATCAATATGGTAAGAGATAGCCTATAATAGATTCAACAAGTCAGGACCAATGTTTTTCTAAGTGTGTAAAGTGAACCTCTACCATAAGAGTCCTGGTAGTTACCCAGTTCCTAGTATATAAAAATTCTTGGGTATGGATAGTGTGGGGTTAGAAATCCTTTGGTTTTATTGTTGTTATTGCTTGTTTTGTTTCTAATAGATGAAACAAACTATACTTTGGAAAACACTGGCAAAGATTGCCATCAACATTAAACAATTATTTATTGTTTTCCCTCTCTATCAAAGTTACTACGAGGACAAGATAAACAGAAAATCCTGCCGTTATAGAACTTAGAGTCTATAAGAAAATATCAGTAAACAAACTAAATAATTATTTTTAATATATGTTTCAGATAGTGACAAGGACTAAGGAGAAAAAATGAAAGGGAAAAAGAAAATAGATAACATTCCATAGGTTTTGGTAAGAGCAGCCAGAGAAAGACTTAACAAAAAAGACATTATTTAAGTAAAGATTGGAAGGAAGTGAAGGAGCAAACCCTGGGATATTTGGGGGAAGAGTATTTGTAGGCTGAGAGACAAGCAAATGCAAAGGCCCTGCATTGAAAGTATGGCTTTTTTTTTTCTGTTTGTTTGTTTTTGTATTTTCAGGAATAAGAAGGTCTGGATAGCTACGTGGAGTGTCAGCTGGAGAATAGTTAGGTATGATGTCACAGAGAACAGAAAGCCTGATCAGGTAGAACTTTCTAGGTGCTTAGAGAGACTTTGTTTTTTACTCTGAGTAGAGGCTAACAGAGTTATTGAGGTTACATGTTGAGATTACTCTGTAGGAAAGCATAGCAGCAAGAAGACTAGTGTGGATGTCATTGCAGAATTTTGGCAAGGCATTATTATGCTACCAAGATGATAGCAATAAGAGAAGTGGTTGGATTCTCTCTATATTTTGAAGTTAGAGCTAATATTTTGGTGATGATTTAGATATATGTTGGTGAGAGGAAAGGTATGTCAAGAATGACTACCCTCAAATTTGTTGAGATTGAGATGACTATTAGATATGCAAAAGATATGCAGTAAGGAACAGGCTAACAAAGTCTGAACATTTATAGTTGAGGCTTGGACTGGAATATGACTTGGGGAGGCTTTAGCATATAGCTTATATTTAAAGCTACGAGTTTTGATGCCAACACCAAGACAGTAGGGGCACAGATGGAGACAAGAAGCTATACAATGGAAGTTCAGTAGATTAAACAAAGGGGAATAAAGGGAAGGGAATGGGACAGGAATAGGAAAAACAGTGAAATGAATCTGACTTAACTTTTCCTATGTACTTATATAAATACACCACTGTGAATCTACACATCATGTACAACCACAAGGCTTGGATCCTAATTAGAATAAGGTGTACTCCATGTTTGTATAAATATGTCAAAATATACTCTACTGTCGTGTATAACTAAAAAGAACATATTAAAAAAAGAAGCTGCACAATGACAGATCCCCAGGCACTCCACTGCTAAGTCATAAAAAAGAACCAGCACAAAGAAATAAAACGGATCAGCCTATGAAATAGGAAGAAAACCAAGCATCATGATATGCTGTGAGCCAAATGAAGAAAGTGTTCAAGGACGCTCATAGTCAGCTGTGTCAGATGATTCTAGAAAACTTTAGTATCAGACTTTTTGGTGCAACAGTAATTTCTGTGACAATCTGCTCTGTAGGGGATGGGGTTGTAGCTCAGTGGTAGAACATTTGCCTAGCCTGTGTGAGGCACTGGGTTTGATCATCAGCACCACATAAAAACAAATAAATAAAATAAACGTATAAAAAAAAATCTGTTCTGGAGAAAGACTACCATGTAGTTCAGATATGAGTTGAGTACCTTTAAATATAGACTTTGTGTTTATAGGTAAGTCACCAAATAAATATGATAGTATTATTTTGTTTCTAAGGAAAATAAAACCATATATTGTCAGCCATTTATATCAGAAGACCAAGTCATAGGCTAGTTTTTTTTAACAAATGTTTTCATCTCTGCATGGAAATTTGAAAGGGCCACTACTTAATCAGTAGAAACTTCCCTAGCATATCAAGATATCAGAAGAGTAAAAACAAAGTGATAAATATATATGTAATGTATATATAAATATAAATTTATAAATAAATATATAATGTATATAAATGTATATTTAAATGTATTATATAAATATATATGTGTACATTTAAATATATATACATATATATACCCATAGACACATATACACATAAAAGCACATTTTAAGTAAACTGAGGTAACTGTCTCCCACACCTCAACTGGAACTAGTTTACATGAAAGTATGAATATACAATAGGGAAAAAGAAGAAGGGAGGAATAGCTTTGCATTATGTAATGAAAAGTTAAGGTGTTTTTTAAAATTTACTTTTTAAGTTTTTGATCTCTTTATTGAATCAGCCTGATATTGTATCCTAGATTGTAAATCTCACATATTTATTTTCATACCCAAACGGTTATTTTTTTTTTAATCATTGTTGCTTTAGTTAGTAGTTGACTGTAGCACAGAAAAAATTGAGTTGATATGGGAATGTAGCTACTTGTCTCACAGACATAAAAAAGTGTGTGTGTCTGTGCATATTTCTGGATGTAAAGTGCTTTAAGCAAATCACCAAAGTATGATAGAATGTTCCTCAAACTTTTATACTGTATTAGACCAGCAGACAGCATAGCCCCCATTCACAATCCAGAAGTTTACTGCCATGCACCTCTATCCAGTGACTATACAGTAATGAAGATTTGAGAAACAGTCTCATCTTGTTGAAAAAACTGATAATGTAAGTGACCAATTTTGATGCATAGACTAAATCCATATTGAAAGAATCAACCTGCTTGTAACTCTACACTGAATGGGGTTAGCCTTACCAAAATAACATCAAGGAAATTTGGTCTGCTATAACTTCACAGTTATTTTAATTAAGTGTTAATGATGATAGAATACATCTAAGATGTATGGGAGATAAACTTCATACTTATGCTGATCAGCAGAATATGCCAGCACAAGTATGTCATTTTGTGAGCTAAATTAGTTTAGTACTAGTTGGAATTGAAATGTGTTAATCAAGAGTATCTTATTCACTGGAGTTTCAGTGATGTCTGATGGAGATTTTCATGAAAAGCAGAAAAGAAACTAAACAAATTAAGATGTATGAATTGTAAAGGAACTTTAAATTCATTTGATGTATAATTTATGAATCATTACTATTTTACAGGAAACTTATGAAGAAATATCATGAAATTATAAAAATAAAAATATGTAAACATATAAAATATGGCTGAGGGTTGGGGTTGTATGTAGCTCAGTGATAGAGTGTTTGCCTAGCATGTGTGAGGCTCTGAGTTCGATCCTCAGCACCACATAAAAAGATAAATAAAATAAAGGTATTGTGTCCACCTACAACTAAAAAAATACTTTATAAAACATTTTTAAAATAAAATGTGACTGAGATGAAATAAAAAGTTACATATTAATGATTTTTCAAAATAATATTTTCCAATATTATTTATTATTGGCAGCATGACTTCAAAAAGGTTAACGTATTTAAGCATGACTTCAAAAAGGTTAACGTATTTAAAAAAAATGTATTGCTTTTAAGTAAAACATGGAAAACTGTACAACGAAAATCATATAAAGAAAATTTAACAAAAATATATAATAAAAAGCAATGATTTATTTTTAAAAGTATATTTTTGTTTTTGGTTAAATCTTATAGTAAATATATTTTATTTCCTTTCCCGAACTATGAATAAATAATTACCTCCTGTTATATTTATTGTTTTTTAAAATTACATCTTAGATTCTAGAATAATTTTTATGTCATAGAATTATGTCTTATTCCCTGTATCAGCTTAAAATATTACATTGAAAATATCAAAGGAAAGATTAAATCAAGATCTAAAGCCATGTCTGCATAGAACCAAGTGAGATTAATATCTGATTTTTGTGTAGTTAATAAGATTACTGAAAATAGTTTTCCAGGCTTTATCTCATTTTGTACCTGGGTCTTTGCCTAAATGTTGAGGGAAGCAAGCTACTTTTTGGCAAATTACCATTCTCTTATGGATTTTTGGTCCAAAGATGGTTAGATGCTAAAGATAATGTGATATTAAGAAAGCAGACTGTTTAATGTTCTGATTCAAATGCTAAGCTTTTCTTAGTAGAAAGAAAATATGTTGTTGAAAACATGTTTCTAAATCCTAAGCTAAGGATTATATAAACTTTCAAAATATATTTCAATCTAAATAGATTTGGATCCCATGTGTGAACCCAGCACTAGAGACAAACCACCAAGGGGTGAGCTGCTATTTTGAATTCTTAGCAGTTCTGATGGCTGGTGTATGCTTCAGAAAAAGATCAATAAGTTACCATACTTTCCTAGCCAAATCATGTATAAATTACCCATTATTCTTTTATACCAAATGGTGGTTACTAAATATTGCTACTCAGTAAAACTAAGAATCACTATTTTAAAACCTGACACATTATTAATAGAAAAACTTGAGAGCAATAGGAAAAAAAATGAAATTCTTTGCTAGCCATCTAAGTTTTAAGCTCTTACATATTGTTAATATGGATATTGTAATTATAACTGGATACCTTCTTGGGGTCTCCAACTCTCTGTTCTTTCTTACTCCTATGTTCTCTGGAAGATATAGTTTATCCTTTTAGACCAAGCAGAACTTTTCCCTCTAGATATATTTTATAAGCATTTTCTCACTAGATAACCAGAGGTACTATATGAATAGCGTAGTTTACTTTATATAATATCAATAGATATTACCTATTTCTCGGTAGTAAATTGGTTTAAACACAACCAAGCTTTACTCCATCTTTTGCTGGTTTGGGGAGTCCGCCACATCTGTTATTCATTGTTCAGTCAATGAGCCAGCCAATGAACCAAATGCATGTTTATTGAATTCTTGCTCTGTACATTCTTAAAATATGCTAGCCTCTTCTTTCTCTTCTTCATGAACCTCATTATAGCTTCTCACATTATAATAAACATTTGTATTATAATGATGATACTCTTATAATAATGCCATATCCATTGACCACCATTTTCTATCCCTTATCAGCATTCATCTTAAAAACACAAATACATATACTAAAGACGATAATATATTATCAAAACTGCACCAAAAATATTTAAGAGAGGTGTATCTTGTTAAATTTGTGGCATTACTTTTAGTCTGGTGAATCAAGAGCACATGCTAATTAGTGCTTTATATGCAAATTAACTTACCTGAAATATCACTGCCTTTTCAGCTTTTCATGTTTGAGTGGTAGCAAGGGTAAAGAATTCTACATTAAATAAATAGTTGCACAGTTGCTAGGGGTCCTGAGAGTAAGTGCCAAGTCAGGCAATTTATTTATGGTCAGTTGGTGATAAGAATAGAGTGTGTGTATGTCTCATTATTCTATAAAGATATTCCTGTATCAGAGAGCTACAGAGGTAAGAAAACTAAGGCAGTTAAGAAATTTGGTCTTTGGTTTTCTTTTACATAAAATGAGAAGATTGATCTAGTAAACTCTACAAAGGAATGATTCCTGCTTTAAATTGTGTCATAAGACATTTAAATAAGATTCTGTAAGTCATATGTTATCATTACAGAGCTTGTAAAACTTTGAATAATTTCATGAAATGCAAAGTCATTTGTTAAGCACATGTTCACTTGCTAAATTGTTTTGTTTAGTTCATTTTTTCTTCAACTTCGTAATTTTACATTTTGGTCATTTAAAAAAGTTTTCTTAAACTTAGAAGCAAATTTCATATGAATAATTTTTGTCCTAAAAGAAGTCTAGAGTTGCTGGTGTGGTGGCACAGGCCTGTAATCCCAGCAGTTCAGGAGGCTGAGGCAGGAGGATCACAGATTCAACGCCAGCCTTAGCAGTTTAGCAAGACCCTGAGCAACTTAATGAGACTCTGTCTCAAAATTTAAAAAGATAAAAAGAGGTAGGGATGTGGCTCAGTGGTTAACCTGGGTTCATTCCCAGTACCAAAAAATAAAAATAAAAATAAATTTTTTTTAAAAAGTCCAGTGTTATTTTAAATTAGATAAGGTCTATGTAATTTTATGTTTTAAAATGTGTCTCAGATATTTTTAAGTTTTCTGAAGCATAAACTGTCCTAAATATTACCTTTGTCCATTGTAAATAAATTACTATTGATTATCACTGATTTATTCTAAATTGAGCTCAGAATATAGAAAGTATTTAAGTGGTTAACATTTTTAAAAAGGTATTTTTAAACTTTTTAATTATTTTAAATTATCTTTATCATCATACTATACTTCAGAACAAAGATTTTAAAAATTTCTAAAGCCAAGTTGAAATATTTAAATTAAGGCATTAACTGATTTATACATCACTATACCAATCTTAGGGAGTCTAAGAAATGCCAACTTTTTAAGTTAATTACCTGGATATTTCTTGCTCTAATATTATTTTGTGTTCTTTCCTTTGAAGTAGATTTCCCTCATATGAAAGCATACACTATACTGCAACACATCAAATCCTCTATAATAAATGATATAAATAAAGTGCTAAGGAATTAGAGGGAAACAAACCTACAGAGATTCTTTGAAGAGGAAGTGATATTTAAACTGGCCCTTGAGGAATTTATAGATATTTATTTGGCAGAGAAAGGAAAGTACAGAATAATCATAAGAAATAGAAATATTAGCATTTGAGCAATGTGTCATTTAAGATGTAGTTTTATCATACATGTCTTAAAAGAAGTAGGGCATAGAACTGGGTGTGGCAGTGCACACCTGTAATTCCAGCAACTTGGGAGGCTGAGGCAGGAAGATTGCAAGTTCTAAGTCAGTCTCAGCAATTTAGCCAGGCCCTATGCAATTTAGCAAGACCCTATAAATAAAATACTTTTTAAAAGGGCTGGGGATGTGGCCCCTGGGTTCAGTACCTGGTACCATTAAAACATAAAAATAAGTAGGGCATAAAATGGTTCATATCACCTGTAATTTCACTTTGGGCAAATCATTCATAAAACAATTCCATTGGAGTGCTTGGGACCTTCAGAGCAGGAAGGAATTAGACTGAGAAATCTACCTTCAATTAGTGTAGGGGAAGAGAAAAAGTTGG
Organism: Glaucomys volans; assembly: GCA_020662805.1. Classification (NCBI taxonomy): domain Eukaryota; kingdom Metazoa; phylum Chordata; class Mammalia; order Rodentia; family Sciuridae; genus Glaucomys; species Glaucomys volans. The sequence continues at coordinate 255,353 of JAJEJO010000578.1, read as the reverse complement.
TTCCTTCTAATTCTTAGGAAATTGAGATGAACTACTTAAGCGCTCTTTAAAGATCAAATAAGAAAAAGGAAACTACTATTATCCACTAGCAGAAAGAGGAAGGAATAAGGGGACATCTCTTTTAGGAAAGCAGAAGTTTAAAATCCATGAATAATTCTTGATACAGTAGAAAATAACAATCCTTTAAAATGGAATGACATTCACTCTAAAATAAATTATGATTCTAAGAGGTAAAATTTTTTTTCTCTGTAAGACTACTTGGAGGACATGAGCTGGGCACTTGATTTGTATTTCTATTAGAATATTTTTTCTTTCATTTTGTCATCAAATATCTATTGATTTTCTGAAAGTATATTTATTTTTATTCCTTCCATTCTGTATTATCCCATTCCTTCTAGGCTGTCTTAGGTAGCCATCATAAAAATACCACAGACTGGGTAACTTAAACAGAAATTTATTCTTTGGAGTTCTGTAGGTTGGAAAAATCAAGATCAGCATCCCAGAAAGGTCAGTTCCTGTTGAGAGCCATCTTTCTGATTTTCAGATGATCAAATTCTCAAATGGGTGTGGGGGGGGAGACTATAGAGAAAGAGAGAGAGAGAGAGAGAGATCATGTGTGCCTCTTTTTATAAGGGAACTAATCCCATTCATGAGAGCTCATGACCTAATTACGTCCCAAAGGCTCCACCTCCTAATAGCCACCCCATTGGGGCTTAGAGTTTATTAACTTCATAGAGATACAGACATTCAATCCATACCAGAGGAAGATAACTGAAACAGATCAAAACAAAAATGGATGCCTGTAAATGTAGTTTCCATATTTCAGAGTATTAACTATGCTACCCAATTTATCTTAAGAACCTTTTCCCCTTACGTTTTGCCTAATTTGTAAACTTTTTGAAGTATACCTTTTATTTTTAGTCATTCATAGAACTGTATGTTATATCAGGTACAGATGATATAATATTACTTCTGAGAGAAGGCACCCACCAGAGTGAAATATTTCTTTGGGTTCTTCATTGCCATTCGGTAAATGGACATTCTGTTTGCTCAAGATCAATGGACTGATATAGAGAATAATTTTTCCAGAAAATTGTTTCTCTTTTTAATTACAAGACTAGGAACCTTGAAAAATCCTAAGCAATGGACAATGATCTTCATCCACTTTGTTGAAGGATAATGAACAATTTGATCAATGGACAATGATCTTCATCCGCTTTGTCCAACCACCTAGAATAGTGCCTTTGTGAATGTTTAATAAATATGTGTTGAATGAGCAAATTTTACTATACCTCTTAATCAGTAAGTGCTGCTTTGTTATTTTCCCAGTTGACTATTAACATGACACAACAAAGATCACCATTGTTTGTTGGGATATTTCTTCTTTGACTAGGTTTTCCTTTTTCTCTAGAAAGGGTGGTAATAGTTTTCTCCAACTCTTTTATGAAGATGTTTGTGTCTTAGGGATCTTTATCTTTATCCCTTATCACACCCACTAATATTTGTTAATATAAATATTTACAGCCATCCACAATATACTAATCTTTATATTTACAGCTAATGTGGAAATAACACAAAATCATGAGTCCTTTATTTTATAAAGGACTTTAGAAATCATCTGGTCCAACTCCCTCATTTTATGGTTGAAAAAAACTAAAGCCTTAAAAAGTTATTAGCTCCAGGCCATTCTACTAATTAGTGATGACACAAAAACTGGACTTCAGGCCTTTAGTTCCCAGATAAATATTTTTCTCACACACATTAGTAACTTTTTAAAGGGATTTGATGCCCTAATTACTAAAAAAAAAAAAAAGTAGCCCTGAAACATAAAGAGTAACCATACTTTCAGAACCAGACTTTTTGAACCTGTTCTTCCCAAGTTACTAATAAAGAGGGGTACTAACAGTCTGCCAGTAGATATATTGTATATTATCAGTAGTCTTCCAGACAGATCAGTATTTTATCACAAAAGAATTTAAACTTGTTTTAATATCTTGAATTATGTGTGAAAGAAAATTGATTTCTAATAGTAAAGTACCAATGGTAGTACAGAATATTCCTAGTTGTTCCTAGGCAGGCTCTTTGGGGTCCTGTTGCTGGGTCTGCACAAGCTAATTCATACGAAAGTTGAAGACTTAGGAGGTTACCTAGATATTTTTAAGGTAAGGATCAAACTGAATATTACAAACTTATAACAACACTAAGTTTATATTAAAAATACTTTAATCAGTCATTTTCATATTTAGATTAAAGTAGTTTTTTTACCTAAATTTTCATCATTTTATAACTTTAATTAGGTATATATAGATTAGAGTTTGTAAGTTATTAGAGTTTATAAGTTTTCATTTTTTTCTTTGCCTAAAACATTAATGTTTTGGAAAAAGAGATAAAAGAGGAAATAAATTGACTAAGAGCAGGTAGAATTCATCTCCTCAATTTTATTTTATAGGGACCTGAAGGTTCCTCGCTACCACATGTGCTGACTCTGCCACACAGCAGCCCCTTGATAGGTTCTTACAGAAGGAAAGTACGGACAATCCCATTAACATATGTTCATTCACAATACCATCCACCAGAAGAAAAAAATTTTGTTTCAGATATTCCATTAAATAAAAATTGTAACATCTTTTTTATAATTTGATACTCTTTTTATTTGCTTTTTGAATTATACATGACCGTAGAATGTATTTTGACATATCATATATACATGAAGTATAACTTCCCATTTTTGTGGTTGTACATGATGTGTAGTTACACTGGCTTGTAGTCATATATAAACATAGGAAAGTCATTCTATTCATTCTACTGTCTTTCCCATTCCTGTCCTCCCTTCTCGTCCCTACCACTCCACCCTGTCCATTCTAGTAAACACCGCCCCCCCTCCCCCGCCACCTATTGTGAGTCAGCAGCCACATATCACAGAGAATATTTGGCCTTTGGATTTTTGGTGATTGACTTATTTCACTTAGTGTGATAGTCTCCAGTTCCATCCATTTAACAGCAAATGCTATAATTTCATTCTTTTTTATGGCTGAGGAATATTCCATTGTGTATATGTACCTATGTACCACATTTTCTTTATCCATTCATCTGTTGAAGGGCACCTAGGTTGGTTCTATAGCTTATTAGCTATTGTGAATTGAGCTGCTGTAAACATCCATGTGGCCTCGTTACTATATCATGCTGATTTTAAGTCCTCTGGGTATAATTGGAAGGAGTGGGATAACTGGGTCAAATGATGTTTCCATTCCAAGTTTTCTGAGGAATCTCCATACTGCTTTCCAAAGTGGTTGCACCAATTTACAGTCCCACTAGCAATGTCTGAGTGTACCTTTTTCCCCCACATCTTCACTAACATTTATTGTTACTTGTATTCTTAATAATTGCCATTCTGACTGGAGTGAGATGAAGTATCAGTGTAGTTTTAATTTTCATTTCTCTAATTGCTAGTGATGTTGAACATTTTTTAATATATTGTTGACTATTCATATTTCATCTTCTGTGAAGTGTCTGTTCTGTTCTTTTGCACATTTATTGTTTTTTTTTTGTTTATTTATTTATTTATTTGGTGTTAAGTTTTTTTGAGTTCTTTATATATCCGAGATGCTCAATCTGAGGTGCAAGTGGCAAGGATTTTCTTCCATTCTGTAAGCTGTCTCTTCACATTCTTAATTGTTTCTTTGCCATGAAGTTTTTTAATTTGATCCCATCCCATTTATTGATTCTTGATTTTATTTTTTGCACTTTAGAAGTCTTGTTGAAGAATTCAGTTCCTCAGCTGACATAATGGAGACTTGGGCCTACTTTTCTTCTAGTAGGTTCAAGGTCTCTGGTCTAATGCCTACATCCTTGATCCACTTTGAGTTGAGTTTTGTGCAGGGTGAGAGATAGGGGTCTAATTTCATTTCGTTACTTACGGATTTCCAGTTTTTCCAGCACTATTTGTCGAAGAGGCTATCTTTTGTCAAATGTATGTTTATAGTGCCTTTGTCTAGTATGAAATAACTGTATTTATGTGGGTTTCTCTCTGTGTCTTCTGTTCTGTACCATTGGTCTTCATGTATGTTTTTGTGCCAGTACCATGCCATTTTTTTTTGCTATAGCTCTCAGGTATAATTTAAAGTTGAGTATTGTGATGCCTTCTGCTTCACTTTTCTCACTTTTCTCAGGATTGCTTTGGCTATTTTGGGCCTCTTATTTTTCCAAATGAATTTCATGACTGCTTTTTCTGTTTCTATGAAGAATGTCATCGGAACCCTTAATAGGAATTGCATTAAATTGGTATAGCACTTTTGATGGTATGGCCATTTTGACAATATTAATTCTGTCTATCCAAGAACATGGGAGATCTTTCCATCTTGTAAGGGCTTCTTCAATTTCCTTCTTTAGAGTTTCTTTAGAATTTTCATTGTAAAGGTCTTTCATCTCATTTGTGAGATTGATTCCCAAATATTTTTTGAGACTATTGTGAATGGGATAGTTTTCCTAATTTCTATTTCACTTGATTCATCACTGATGTTTAGGAATGCAATTCATTTATGGCTGTTAATTTTATATCCTCCTATTTTGCTGAATTCATTTATGAGTTCTAAAAGTTTTCTAGTGGAGTTTTTGAGTCTTCTAAATATAGAATCAATGTCATCAATGCTGATCTCAATGTCATCAGCAAATAGGGATAGTCTGAGTTCTTTTTTTTTTCTTATTTATATCACTTAATTTCTTTCTTCTGTCTAATTTCTCTGACTAGAATTTCCAGGATAATGTTGAATAAAAGTAGTGAAAGAGGGCATTCTTGTCTTGTTCAAGTTTTTAGAGAGAATGCTTTCAATTTTTCTCCATTTAGAATGATGTTGGTCTTGGGTTTAGCATATATACCTTTTACAATGTTGAGGTCTGTTCCTACTAGCCCTAGTTTTCCTAGTGTTTTGAATATGAATGAATACTGTATTTTGCCAAATACTTTTTCTGCATTTATTGAGATAATGAAACACTAACATCTTTTTACATTCAGATGAACATGCAAATCTCAAATTCTCCATTTCAAATAAGGCACTTTAATATCTCAACTTTTGGTATTTAGTAATATTTTTCATATGATTTATACCTTTCATTTCAAAGTTATTCTGTTATAGATAGGAAGTATTAGTAAATTTTTATTTTTCCATATTTCAACATGTTCATATTATACTTTAAATTAATGAATATATCATTAAATATGTGTTGTAAAATAAAGGCATCCATTTCAAAACCAGTAGCACAGTATCCAATTATTAAATTTTGAAAGTGAAATCAGAATGTAAAAGACAGTGTCGTAAGTGAAATTGGGTGATTTAGAAAGGAAAGAGAAAATAACAGAGGGGAGTGAATTTTGGAATAAGCTTCTAGCTGTCAATATATAGTGTACTTATCAATCCAATTTAGAATAGTTTCAGAAATGATAAAAAGAGAGCCAATTTTAATCAAATATGTGAAATGTAAACATTTTTAAAATCCACTGTTAAAACTATAAAATCTACCTAAGTTTTGTCAGCTCCAGGTTATTCTACTACCTGAATAATTCATTGTGTCTGTCCATATAAAATGAATTACTGTGCACACGTGAACCCATAGGAATACAGTGAACAAAAAACCAAATTGCTACCTTAATTATCAAGTTCCTCTTGTTCATTTTTCAGACCCTTTAAAAGATACTACAGAAAAAAAAAATCTGGCAGAAATTTCTTAGATATTCTTTTTCAGAGACTGCTTTTGAAACAGCCCTAGAAAACATGTGTAGTCCTGAACATAAATTACAGGCCTAATTTCTAAAAATGTTTGAAGAAGATACAGTGTAAATATAGGATTTAATTTTGTAAAGTGCTCTAAATTTGACTTGCCCACATCTTATCTACTTGCTGTTAAATTATTGTCAATTTATATTAAACCATTCTTTATATTTATTTAATAATACCCAACTCTTTTTGAGTTAATGACTTGCTTATATTACATATAAGAAGTCTTACATTTAAGTAATTAAATATTGAGATTATAGGCAAACAATTATAATTTTTCAGTTATCTCTAAAAATGCAACAAAAATGAAATTTTAAATAATTTAATAAACATAAAAATTTGGTGCTCACATCTGAGTGATGTAAAATATTCTCCCACATTCTGCAATCATTAAAATGATACATTTAGGACATTTTTCAGTTTCTGGATTAAAAGATTCACCACATTTTAGGGGAGCAACTGATTCATCCAATAACATAAATTAGCTTGACTTTTAATATAAGACCATTTTTTCTTTGGTTAAGTATATACACTTCATAATCTGTAGGTTCAAAATATGCCAAGAAATATTAACTTTAAAATTCATAGATATCATTATATAGATATCATTATCTTAACAATTCAGAGCTTTAAAAAGTTTGCTGTGGTTACTTTAATATATTTAATATTTTTTATATTTTCTTTGGAAAAAATTCCAGTATTCCCCAAAATAAAAACAGGATGATAATTTTTCATGGAAACAATTATTCTGCTAAATGCAAGCACATAGGAAAGTAAATTGATTTATATTTTGTACAGTTCTAAAATTTGTAAAAAGTAGTTTATTTTCAGAATTTTTACATTGTACTGTTTTTTTTTTGTTTGTTTGCTTATTTGTTTGTTTTACTTCGATAGCCTTTTATGTCACCTCGGTACCCTGGAGGTCCAAGGCCCCCATTGAGGATACCTAATCAGGTAAGATTTATGTGCTACTTAAGTTTTTTAAAAAGTGGACAAAGATCTCAAAAATGTCACAACAATTATTATATAAAATATAAAATTATCTTTTCTCTACCCCACTTAATGCTATTTCTTGTAATATATAGTCTACTTCAAGGGTTGACTAACTATAGCCTATAGGCTATTTTTGTAAATAAAGTTTTATTAGAACAGTACTACATACATCCATTTATGTATTCTCTGTGGCTACATTTACAGTACAGTACAGATCTGAGTGGTCATGACAGAGACCACATATGGTCTGCAACCATTAAATATTTACTATCTGGATCTTCACAGAAAATGTCAAACCTTGGAGTCTACCTTATATTTTGAACCTAATTTTCAAGATTTATATAATTTTGGTAAATGCAGATTATTCTTTCATTTGAAAGATGACAATGAAATTTTCAATGAATGTATTTTGGTTTATTTTCATATAATGTAGCTTGAACATCATGGCTCGAACACTCATATAAATGTTGCCTAGTTATAATGGCATATCAGCAAATAATTAGCTGCTTCTAAAAAAGTTAGATTTATTAATAAACAAATATTTAACAGTAATTCTTCTGTTTTTAATCTCAATAACCCTGAAGTTCTACAATGTTTTGTTCTTATTCTTTTAAGTCAATATTTATTTACTAAAGAGAATAAAGTGTAGATTTTACTTGCAGAATCATTTACTTGAGAATATAGGCAGTGTGCCTGTGTGTATATAATAAAAGTAGAAATTAAGTGCTTAATGGTATGGTATGTTTATGTCAAAATAATTGTCACAAATAATTGTCACATTCTCTAGTTATGTTATTTGTACACCTCAGTGATATCCCAAATATAAAGTAAACCCTGTATCACAATAAATTCTTTTTCATTCTTATTCTCTTTCCTTTTCTACTTTTTGCACTATCAAAAATGTAACAAGGCATTTGGTTGCTAATTCACATAATAGCGACAAAGTTCTGCTTCTCCATTCCAAACTTCCACTGAAATTTGCTGTGCTTTTGAAGTTTCCCAGTTTGCTGTTGTTCTCCATTCCTAGTGCACAGCCTAGTGCCAGCACCCAGATTCATCCCCAAGGGAGAAATTTAAACAGAAACCAGTCCTGGGTTATCCCATGATTTCAGTGCTTGCCAGTCTTTACATTGGCAGCAGGAGCATTTTTCTCCTGTGGACCGAATGTGCCATTCAGTACACGGGACCAGGGAGTGATCCATGAAGTAAAAAGGAGAAGTACACAAATGCCACATGCTCCAACATATAGGAATTAATATTTTCTCTGTGAGTGAATCTACATGTACTGACAGATCTACGTATAGACTTGTCTAAATCTTTTACATTTCTTTTTAAAGAACAGAAATTTGCTTCTTTTATGAAGTTTGCATGATGTTTCAAATACCCTTCCCTAGCTTTTTTGTATAATATAAATCTAGGAGGTTCCTGAAAAGGTAAATTAGCAAAATGTGAAATTCTTGTATATTACCAGAATATTTTTGACTCTATGTGTTCTGTAGCAGTGATGAAAATGGTTTTGAATAATTGGAATTGCATTCATTTAACATTCTCAAAATGTCTAACATTTGTAAGATTCCGTCCTAGGTTTCATATATATAGATGCTAACAAAATGGAAGACACACTTCTAAGAAGAGGTTCATGGCAGGGATGTGAAATTGTAAATCTAGTCTGTTTGACATTTTTAAAGAAAAACTATGTAATGTCTTGGGAGTTTTTAAAGAAGCATTTGTAAAATTTGAAGATAATAAAGTTACTGTACAGGCTTTCTTTCCTCAAGAATTTTAAAGTTTTTATACTGCATAAACATGTTTTAAAACAATTGTACTCCTCTATGAGTGGCTCTTTTTTGTCTATACCCACCAACACACATGCATATTTAGATAACTTCAGTAATCTGGATATCTGTTATCCAAACCTATAGTGATTATATTTATACTATTTTAAATAGTCATGTTAGTATTTTAAATAGTATTATTGTAGAAAATGTTTACTCCTATTTGGATCATGACCTTTTTAAACTCAAACACGATTCTTCTATTTCATTATATAGTCATTAAAGTAGAATTGTCATAACTATTTCTGTTGCCTGATTGGAATGAGGTACATAAAAGCAAATAAATGAAAATATTTTAAATTTGGGTTTTATTTAAGTTGATCATAATTTAATAAAATTTGCCTTATTAATGTATTGTTTCTAAGAAAATAGAAAGTGAAACCTTAACTCTTCAATAGGATTGACTATTCATTTTGAATATGTGGAAGTTATCTCTTTAATAAACATGTACTTTACAACTTATAATTTCTAATTAGACTACAGGTTTTAATACAAGATTTTCCAATATCATTCAGACTAAATCCATAATAGTTTATACTGTTTGTATATTTATAGGACTGAGTGTTTAGCATATGTTCTGATATCACTATGCTGAAAAAATATAGGAATAGGTAATAGAGTCTAAAATAATGAAAGTCAAATTACAAAAATGTATAATATAGCAGGGAATAAATATACATGAATAAACACTTATATGAATAAATAGAAATTAAATCCACAAAATATATCTAGCTATATAATTTTACACTGAATTTGATTCAGTTCTCAGAAGGGGACCTTATTAAAACATAACCTGAAGTAGAATAGGTCTTAATTCTTCTCATGGATAAAATGTCTAATCCAAAAATTCATAGCATTTATCAACACTATGTTGAGGAATCAAGACAACCAGAAATACAGTAACTGTTAATGAGATAAATGACACCAAGAATAAACTATTGATTTGGTGATCCTGTGTAATTTTGCAAACTTATACTCTGTTTCTCTCCATTCCTGAAAAGAGTATCAACATTTGAGGTAACATGTAGTAAAACCTGTTGTCCATTTTATATGCTGAAGTCAAATTCAGTATTTTAAAACAGACCACATCTAGCCATTCTACCCAAACCTTCAAACATATCTGTCAAATAATAGTTGAGTGGTTAAATAAATCATAATACATTTAAATAATGAAAAAGTATGCAGATATTAAAAGGCATGCTATAGAATTAAACATTGATTTAATTTAAGTAAAACCTGCTTATTAGGATCTCCTAACAAAAGAAATATAATTTAATGATGATTACTATTAATATACTTAAATAGGTATTTGAAATTCATTGATACCACATTGAAAGCATATTTTTTCTTCATTATTGATTTTTTGGTCTAACCTGGAATACATTACACACACACACACACACACATGTTCTTTCACTTATTTTCTATTGTTATAGAAGAGAGGAAGTTAAAAAATTCAGTATGTCTGGCAAAGTAAATAAGTAATAATAATAATAATAATGTCCATTCTCTTTCCCAAACCAAGAAAAGTTTAGACAGTGAACCCTATACAGTCTTACCCATTTTGAGTTATATGGAGATTTATGATATGATATTTAATTCTTTTGTCAAAACATATCTCATTATTTTATAGTCAAAGATATGCCCTTGTTGGAAATAGACCAACCCAAAGAATACATTACCATTCATTCACTGGCTACTCAAAATCACTCACAGAAAAAGAAAAACATTTAACAGATATTCTTTGAGGTTTACTATGTGCCAGGCACCATTACAAATGTGGGGATATGTCAGTGAATAAACTCATGAAAATATCCTTTCTTATTGAACTGATATTCTAATGTAACACTACTCAATAGAACTTTCTGGCATAATGGAAATGTTCTGTATCTGTACTGTCATGTGTGATAGCATATTCAATCACTTGAAATGTGACTGGTATGACCTGAATTTTTAACTTTAATAATATTAGTTTATTTAAATCGAAATAGCTGCATGTGACAAAGGGATATTACAGTCATTAGGATAGTTGTAGTGGTTAAAATACAGACAAAAAGAAAAAAACATATATCAAATGTTGACTTAGGAACAAACATCTTCCTATACTAAATAATGTTCCTATATTTTGATATCTTTCCTTTGATCATGTCTTTTTAGAGAAAAAAGAAAATGATGGTAGTGTTGTTCAGGGGACCTAAGTGTGTGAAGCATCTTAAGTCCAACAACCAGCAATGTATGACTAAGTAGGTGACCTTTTGGGCTTTGTTTTTCTTACCCACAAAATGAGTGAATAGACTCAGATGCTTTTAAATCCCTTCTAGATCTAATATTTCTTGATTATCTAATTCTACTTCATAGCATACAGTTGAAATCCCCATTAAAAATTTGTGATAGACAAATGTGTTAACTGAATTATATCTTAAAAGCATTGAGAAATTCACAATTTTCTCATCATCAGTATGTTTAGTCTAGGAAATATATACCAAACCTTAAGTTCCTAGAGGATCTTATTACTGGAATCATGAGGCATCCTTTATAGAGCAAATAATTCTTTTATGAAGCAAGCAGTTCCTTCTTTAATTACTTCTGCTTTGGTAAAATTTTCTATCACTTCATTAATTTTAAATCCTGTCTTTCAGAACTTTTAGAATATGTTGATGTGATTAAAAGCTTTGATTCTGCTTACTTATTGATAGTTTAGCCATGAACAAATTAACAAATTATTTTTTCATCATCAAAAGGATTAATAGTAATAGCCTCATAAGATCATTGTAAGCATTTACTGAATAAAATAATAAATATAAGGAATTTAGCATAATTTCTGGCACAGATACACTAGCTCACAAGTGTCTGTTATTGATACTGTTTCCTCTTTTTAAATATCCTCATAATTAGTGTTATTTTTTCTATGAAAGCAAAGTTCTTTTATAGAACAAACAACATATGCCAAAATTCCAACTAGTTAAGCAAATCTGAATGTAATACATTTAAAGTGTTACAAACACAGCAATCATATCAACCACATGATATGTAAGTTTATTCGTTCTGATTAAGAGTGTAAGGAGCACATCAATAATCCCCATTGATGAACAAAGCTGGCATCTGATTATCTCAGGACTGATAAAATGTATTTTAAAAGGTAGAGATTTGACTTATTCTAAAAGACAAACATTGATGACTCAAGAATTTATAGGATTTATAGACATTCGTTTTGAAAGACAACTTGACATTCTCAAAATTTCTATAAGATTATGCTCTTATTTTTAAGTGATGAGTAGAAACAAAGACTTTTCAATTGTTGGTGCTATTCTAAGGTAAATTAGAAGTAAATTTTGAGGAAAACCATTACCAGCAATAAAACATTATTATCTATAATGAGACTTGGAAATTAAGAGTCAAAGTTCAAGATGTGTAATTCTTAAGTATGAGGAAACTTAAAAGAGCAAGAACTTAAAGTTCACAATTGAAGATAATGTTAATTAGTCATGTATTTCCAATCTTCCTCTTTCTTCATTTCTTTTTAACTATTAATGGTATTGGCCACTTTTTCCTTCTTGAAACTCCCATGTATTCTAAGTAGATACTGATTTTGGTCATCTTCCTGGTTTCATACCTATTCAGTTTAGTTTTCTTTCTTACCTCCTTTTGGTGCTTTTAAAGAACCAAATTGCCCTCTAACCCACCTCCTCACCACATACATACCCCTTCTCATACTGGGGATTGAACCCAAGGGCCTTCTAATACTGAGCTACACATCCAGCCTTTTTTTTTTTTTTTTAATTTGAGTCAAAATCTTGCTGAGGCTGATCTCAAACTTGTGATCCTGCAGCCTCAGTCTCCTGAGTTGCTAGGATTACAGATATGAGCTACCACACCCAGCTAAGAATTAAATCATTTACTTTTTTTTTCCTTTCTTTGAAGTTAGTTCTACGCTTACAACTATATCACTAATGATTGCTAAAATTATCCAATCTAAGTCTTATTCCTTTTATTCCTTCAATAATTATTTATCATTCTGTGCTAGTTGAAACAGATATGGTCCCAATGCTTACAGAGGTTACAGTCTGCAGATAATAGAGAAGAAAACAAGAGTGGTATGTAAGTTCTGTGAAAGTGAGGTATAAGATCCTCTAAGAACACATAAAAACTCTGTACCTTCCCTCCAGGAGCTAGACAGAGGCTATCCAGAGATAGGAAGTGGCCATTGTGGTTGGGATGTGAGTTATATTGGATAATTAAATACACTGATTAGTTAAATAAGAAAACATATTGAGAATAATGAAAACCAAACTTCACAGTGTTAGATATTTACAAATGAGGAAGAAGGCTAATAATAATCTTGAGGTATCTAATTTGAACTAGAGATGATGACTTTATTGTGTTAATGAACTTATGGCTTGTAGAAGTGCTATAATAATACACACAAATAGAGATAAAATTAGTCATATATGTACATGAGTATGCATATATTTTTGTACATGTACATATTCTTAGATTTTCAAATTCATTATTTATTGAGAGTGGCACATCTAATTAACAAGAATACTCTAATAATCCAGCTCTTGATGACTAATGGCTCTCTGAGATACAGATGTGTGTGTGTGTGTGTTTGTGTGTATGTGTTTGGATAGAAAGATAGAACCAGACAGAGAGGGATAATGAGAAAAAGGATGGTGATAAGGCAAATGTGGTAAAATATTAACAATTGGGAAACTGGGCCAAAGAATATGGTGATTCTATCTATTGTTCAGTCAATTTTTCTGTAAGTTTAAAATTTAAAAATATACACACACACATATACACATAAGGAGGATAAATCCCCAGGCCTGGGGCTATAGTAGACAATTTGTTAGAAAGTGATCCCAAAACTAAGATCTAAAAGGTGTCAACACTGGCTACTTTTGGGTCTGTGAGCATTGCAAGAGGAGAGATATTTTAAGTTTAGTTTGTATTTTGTCTGTTTTACTTTCTTTTCCTTTTTTATTTGTGCATTTGTCTTTCTTCTAATGGTTGGCATTGGATATTATTGATGAAAACATGAATAGGAGAAAACTTAAAGAAATTTGTGTAGGGGGAAAATAGAATGTGAGTGTGGCAGTGAACAAAAAATTAGCCTAGAGAAGTAAGCAGGGAAGAGCTCACAAAATAGGAACTAAATAGATATGTATTGGATGTGCTTGTAAACAAACAAAAGAATTACAAAAGTGGCTTGAGAAATTACAGTTCTCCACTGCATTGCAAGTGATAGCAAGGAAATAGTTCTGATCTGGCTATGTAAGTTCATTAATGTTAAATCTCTCTTGAAATATTTGAATATTTAGCTAAATAAAATTTTCTAGTTTTCAAGTTAACAAATCTTTATAGAAGTTGTCATTATGATGTGTGGATACTCATAGCATAACAAATTTAAATCTCTAGTAGCTAAATTCACTTCTACATGCAACTCAGACAACTATTAGAAACTTGTGGTTTAGTATGTATCTCAGCATAAAGCAAACCTTATCTATTTTTTACCCCAGCATAAAACAATCCTTATTAATCTCAATTTTTTTCAGTTCTAGTTTCCTTTTGCTATCTAGCCAAATTGTTTGAACTTAATAGAAATTTTTTTCTTAATCATTTCTTAGATCAAATGTGACTAAAATAAAAAATTTATTGGTTTGTTGGCATTTTAGTCTTCTTGCTATTAAAACATCATGTAAGTAAAATATTCTGTAAAATAACTTACTTTTAAGAAACCAAATTAGTTATTTCAGTACCTTTAGTAAATTAAATTTTGGAAAAAACATTATACTTCTGAGGAAGAAATAGGATGGTTTTTATGTAGAGTTTTGTTTTTCCAAAATGCTTATTTTGTTTGTCACAAAATTGAGCAAAGGAGAATATTTCTATAACCAAGAATTTAATATTAAGTATATAAAACTATAAAATTTACAAATGAGTGTGAAATACAAAAATTTCAAGAAATACTCAAATGAAGTTAGTTTTGTAGTTATAGTAATTAAATGAGAAATAATAAAAAGCACTTGTTTTATAAATATTTACAGTATTGATTTTTATTTTGTTTTACTGAATTGCTAGGCACTTGGAGGTGTCCCAGGAAGTCAGCCATTACTCCCCAGTGGAATGGACCCAACGCGACAACAAGGTAACTAAAGTACAAATTAAACTGATGTATAGAACCAAAGAGAAATTCTTTATTGTTAATGAAATTTTTATTTATTAAGCCTACTATAATTTTACAAGTTGCAGTTTTACAGGTAACATGGCTGATTGATTTATATTTTCAACTAGCTCTAAGTTATTCACAATAGTGAGGGTGGTAATAACAAAAAACAGAATACATAAATGTCCAAAATTCCATATTCTAGCTATTAGCTTCTAACAAGTTGGAAGCTAAATTATTGTGTGATTTATGATTTCCTCTGCCTTTTTCAGATAGAGAAGTTAATCCACCTGAAAGATGGCAGAAGCAAAGAGGATGCTAAGTAATGACTTCATTGGTTTAACAATTCCAATAATCAGGTCCTTCCATAGAGATATTTAAGTACCACAGATATTTAAAGCTCTATTGTACTATTTTTAGCAAGAGGAACAAATGTTGGGAGAGAAGCATTTCTTTCTACTCAACCTAGAGTAGGAAGAAATTTTTAACCAGGACATTAAGGAAGAATATGAGTAGGTGGTAGTCAGAGATAAGATAGTGACCACAGAAACCAAAATAAGATGGCATCAGACACTTGGTAAATAAGATATAGTTACACCTAGCAGGAAGGACCTAGCCTCTCATTTAGCACTCATGAGCATTACATTTCTCATATCTTCATACCTTTTTTTAGGACATCCAAATATGGGTGGGCCAATGCAGAGAATGACTCCTCCAAGAGGAATGGTGCCCTTAGGACCACAGGTAAATAATCAGTGCAGAAAACTCGATATTGATATTTTCGCCTTAATCATATAACAAACTGTTACTTGCTAGTTTTCAGCATATGCATTAAAGTTATTATATACAGTGGAGCTGAGAGTGTAAGATAAAGCATGCATTAGACTCTAACTTCAATCCTCAGTACGTGTACACCCACAGAAGTCTTCACATACATAGTTGTCAGGCTCTTTAGGATATAATATTATGATATTTCAAAATTGACATAATAAAAAACAGTATTTTAACAGGGTGCTATCATATGTGTCTTTAGTTTACTTGGGAAAATATACTGCATAGAAATACATTATAGTAATTTTTATAAAAAGATAACTAGTACCCTTTTGCTTAGCATGCTAAGGAAATGGTTGAATTAAATAAAGCCAACTTAACTGAATATATTAAATGGAATAAATGTAAAATATAAAATCTTTTAAAGAATTTAATTAATAATTTATTATATACAACCATATTTCTTTATAGAATAGGAAAACAATAGAAAACTTTTTAGAAACAAACAGTATAGTATGTAAACAAGGATAATACTATTGGTATAATATCAGATGTTACTTGATTGCTCTATCAAAACTTCCCAAATGAACACACTGAGGATGAACCTGCCCTAACTGTGGGTAACATGTTAAGCATGTTTCATGATATTTATTTTAGCTAAAAACACCCTTGTTTTGTCTTGAAAAATTTTCTTGGGGTAGAAATTAATTTTATAATGTTGCATTTTAAAGAAACAAATCCACAATTCAGACTTTTAAATGTCTATCTCATGGGTCAGAAGTTAGCATGTCATAAAGCTAGTTTTTACAAGTATTTAAATGACAGTTTTAGGAACTTGCTTCATTGTATCTACTTTTAAAGAATTAAATTGAGTCAAAGAATTAAGAGCCTAAAACCGAGATAGTATGACTAAGACCTAGGAATTCCTAAACAACAATAATATAAACTATATTAAAACATGAGGCTCTTAAAACCAAATTTCTCAGAGATGCCATATTACATGGAAAAATAAAACTCACTCTGTAAATATATGTGGCAGTCTCCACACCAGAAAGAATGAATTTCATCTTGATTAGTTCTTACCCAAGTATTTCCTTAAGATTTTATAAAACTTTCATTTAGAGGTTTAAATTATTTTTTCCTATTTCTCCTCATATTAGAAATGATGATTTATGTTAATCAGTCATCGTTAGACTACTAATAGCAGTTAGAATTTATAAGAACTATAGAATATTTCATTGATAAAAGGTGCTTTTAGTCTTTAAAATTATGCCAACCAATTTGTCTATACAGAACTTAAGGAATTTTTTTTCCAAAAGACTTTCTTAATTGATACATTAAAAATATGCATCATAAATTTCTTGCCTTTAATGTAGTTACCATTCTTCATTCTACCCACCTATTTTTCAGTTAGCTGCTCTTCAAGCTTTTGGCATTCCCAGACTATTATTAATATTAGTTTTTAATACTCTTAAATTAGAATTTAAGAGTCATTTTTGCAGTATTTGAAGAGATATACAAGTGATTATGAAGCTATGTAAAAACTTAGATCTCATTTGAAAATGCAGATATAAATTTATTGGTCTTTATGCTTTACGTTATAAATAGTTATATGTTTTATGTTACAAGTAAATTGCAATAGATAATAAAAACCCATTTCTGGTGAGTAATCTTATGACAAGTTTTAAGAACTAAGTTTAGTATGTAAATTTGAATACATTCTTTGCATTTTTAAAATCAAAGAGAGCAATTTATTTCTCCAATTTGGATTAGTAGTATCCTTGCTATCTATTTCTATATGAGAGAAATAAAGTACTTTGGTATCAGTTTACCTCAGAAACCAGAAATTCCTACAATGACTTTTTAAAATCACATTATAAAAGTAAAAGGGTTAAAGGAAATTACTTGTATAATCAGACATTTATTTTTTATATATCATACACTTAAATAAAAGCATGAGTCACATTCATATGAATGCCACAAAAAGAAAAAAGTCAAGTCAAATCATTTGGAATGGGAGGAATCTTGTAACATATTTACTTCATAACACCTGCCATATAAATTATGCACATTACAGACTGTGAATTTGTGATGTTAGCTGTGTTTCTTGAAAGATAAAGGGAAAATAACTGTAACAGCAGACATTTAACCATATAGATGTCACCCAGGAACAGAATGTCTGCCTCTATGTAGTTGTATTATAGAAGCAGTCTCTGGCACTTTGGTACAAACAAAAATCACCTATTTTTTCATAAATATTACTTCCATAATTTTTAGATCAATTTGGTAAAAGGGGACAATAGTGTATTTATTAGAACAGTTGAAGTCCTAATGAAAGTCCTAGTGATTCTTGAATAATGCTGATTTAGGCAAATTGCACACATAGAACATGGTAAGTAGGTAATAAACACTTTTTGCATAGATGAAGAAATAAAAGTTTGCCCCAAATTCAGGCATATTTTCTCTATTCCTCAATCTATTTTAGATCTGAGTATAGTAACAGTACATGATTGTTAAATTGGTATCAATATCCTTTCAATAGAAAAGCAAAGCTATTTATTTAATGAAGAAAAATATCTCTTCTAAAACTGTATTGAAGTCATTTTTCTACTTGATTTTGTAATAAGATATGCCTAACTAACCTGCGTTTTTAAGCTTAGCAAGTGCCATATGATTAAATAGAAAAACTCACTAAAATTACCCAACTTTGTCTAGTTCCTCTAGAAATCTGAAGTATAAATAAGTTAATTCAAGTAGGTATTCCAAATTAAGTACTTGGGGTAGAGAAATGGTGAGATGAAAATAAATGATGGGCTGTCATATAAAGAGAGAGTAAACTAGTTCTGTATTTTCAAATCTATCATAGCTGGTACAATTCAACTCCTTACAGGGGAAAACTTCCTAGAAATTAAACTGTCCAATCATGGAAAGACTTTTTATAAACTTTCTAAGCAGAGTCTGAACAGCCATTTTGTCGGGAACATTGCTTTGGAAGAGGGATTAAACAGATGGAATCGTATAGTTGCCATCAGCTTTAAAATTCAGTGATTCTAAATTAGCTCTTCCCATTCTGCTTTTGTTGATACCACTTGGAAAGCCAGTTGTTATTCTTTCTTTTCGTCTAGATTTCTTTTTACTTTATATTATTCACAAAATAAAAAATATTTTATAAATCTATCGTGTGTACTATATTGAATGACTCATTTCCTGTGGCAATTCAGTCTAATTAATTTTTTGAAGGTCTTTTATGTGCCAGACATTATACTTACACATTGAGTATACAAAGATGAGTAAAACATATATTCTGCCTTCAGGTTACTTATAGCAGGGTATGTAGATACGTCTAGAAAAACGATGATGTAATAGAAGAAGGCTAAAAAAGAAATGTACTTACCCTTTATATAGTAATTCAAGAAGTCACACATAAACAAGCTCTAGTAATGCTGTTAGAGTTAAGGACTCATGGCGAGCTGATGAAAAGAAAGCCCATTTAAGTTTTATTAGCAGTCATAAGAACAGCTAGTTTTTGGAGTACTTGTTCCATGATGTTTTCAATTTATCAAGTATTATGATAGGTACTTAATATTTTATTTTATTCTCCATCAAGACTATAAGGAAGATAATATTATCACTTTGCAGATAAGGAAATTAAGAATGGGAGATCATTGGGAGAATACTTGGCCTAAGATCACACATAAACAAAAGAGTGGCAGAGGACATTGACCTCTGGAAGGAGATTTAAACCAATGTGTGTGGGGTTTTTTGTCCAGAACTACAAGGAAAGTTAATGTTTTCCTCAATAAAATAAAACACAGATCCCCTGAGACCAAAAAATAAGGGGATGCTTTCCTTGTAAAACATTTCTAGTTTACCATTTCATGTTTTGTTTCCAGTGACTAGCTTTTTTCTCAGGAAGCTCTGCTAATACTGCTGCTGCTATCACTGTGTTTGCTCCACACATTAAGGGAAATAGCTATCCTTTTAACCACTGGCTCAAATGTAGATAGAAACCATCCCACTGTCCCATAGCCCAGAAATTGAGATGTTTAAATAAATTATCTTGAATAAAATCTAATACACAATGAAAATAGTACATAATTAGGTAATTTCATTTATTAAGTATGTCTTTCTCATTGAAGTTTGTGGACCTTCTCTCATGGACTAATTTCCTTGTCTTTTTAGCACCTACCAAGAAAAGATCAAGGAAAATGAGTTAACATGAGTATAGAAATGAGTATTTTAAAACTTCAAGAAATCCAGTAGGCTGGAGAATATGGTTAGGAATAGGGAATTAAAATGAAAATTACAGGAAATGAAAATGGAAAGATAGGCTGGGACTGAGCTGTGAGTAACCATAGAGAGCTATGCTGATGGGTTTAAACTTATTTGATAGGTAATCTGGGTCATCATAGTTTTTCAATGACATGAATAATACTGAGTTTTAGAAAGGATAACTCTTGAGGAAGTGTAGAGAATAGATTGGAAAAGGAAGAGAGTAAATCAGAGAGACTGATTAAGATTACTGATAGGAAGAAAGTACCATCTCAAGAGCTATTTCATAGGTAGAATGAGTAAACTTTGGTAACTGACTAAATATGGGAATTGCGAGAAAAGAGACATCAGGAAGCTCCTAAAAATTCTTAGCCTCGACAATTGTGTGGAAGGTCATGCCACAGAACTAAGGAAGGCAATGTAAAGAACTCCATCATGAGAAGGTAAAATTGAGTTTACTTTTAGATATGTTGAGCATAAGGTGGTGTCCAGATGCAAAAAGCCCTTATGAAGTTCAACGTATGGGTTATCTAGGAGCTTAGCAATGATGATAAAATACAAAAATTTAGAATAACTAATATATAAATAGTTGTTGAACAAATGATAGCAGATAAGATTGCCCATAAATGTATGTTTATTGGAAAAAATACTGTAGCTACAACTTAGGGAAAAGCAACATTTAAAGAGTTAGCAAAATAAAAGAAGCCAGCAGAAGATATTGAAAAAGATCACTCCAAAGAATAGGAGGAACAAGAATAGTAGTATCAGAAAGCCAAGTGTGAAAATATCAAAATATAATAACATGATAATGATAAAATTAACCTTTTGACCCCTGTGCAACTAAACTAAGCTAATATGATGTGGAAGTCATTGATAGTATGAAAATATAATAACATGATAATGATAAAATTAACCTTTTTGCCCCTTTGCAACTAAACTAAGCTAATATGATATGCATGTTAGAACATTACAATGAGTTTCATTATTAGAATGCATGTAACAGATATTAACAAGAGTTTATTGTGTCATATAATTCATACATGCATGTTTTGAGAATAGTTTTCTATGTTTTGTGTGTTTGTAAATATTAGTGCATTTCCATGTTGGATATGTTATTTTGTGAACAGAAGTTTATATTCAACTTCCTTGAGTGGAGTTTTTCTGATGTTTTTTTCATACTTCATGTAATTATTTTGGGTCTGACAATTTCAAACCTGTTGAATAAATCTTTTCTCTAAAAACAGAATTTTGGATTTATGAAAGGTTTTATTTTAAAAAGTTCACCAACGTAGAGGTAATAGGAAATTTAATAGAGTTCTGTTTAATGTTATTGCAATCCTACCCTAATCACTTAATATGTTTCAATGATCTTCCATATTCATATAGTTTTTAAAAGACCACAAACCAAAGTAATTGTTAAAATAGAAGCAAAAATACAAGAGTGGACTCTACAAAGAATGAATTACACAGGCCTTATCCAGTCAGAAGTTATGTAGGGAAATCATTAACCTACTCTCCTTTCTTTCCCCCCTCCTCTTTGGTTTTGTTTTTTTGTTTTGTGGTAGTCTGACCCTTGGTTATCATTACAGAACTATGGAGGTGCAATGAGACCCCCACTGAATGCTTTAGGTGGTCCCGGAATGCCTGGAATGAACATGTAAGCAAAATGCTCTATTTTTCTGTTTAGTAAATTGTTCTATTTTTCTGTCTTCTAATATGACACTGGTTTGTAAAGCAATCTGAGCACTTTAGTCTTGGTGTAGTACAAAAATGAAGTAAGCATGATCTGCATGTGCTTCTATTTTCATAATATAATCTCTTTTTTTTTTTTACCTTGAATCTGTTAGTGTTTATTCCCCTCCATTTTCAGATACCATGATAGCAACTTTTAACCCATTTCTTTTTGCAGTCTCCTTGTAGAATCTATTCAAAAGTATGAAGAGATGCCAACACCAGGACTATGACTATACAAAAGTAGATAATTGAATATTGCTTACCTCATTTTAACAGATAAATAATGATTACTAAGAGTGAAGTTTTTAACTCTTACATATATTTATGTGTCTTTACTTTTGCTTTGTTGGGAATACTCTCAACACAAGAAGCATTCCCTCTGGTAATATTTTCTATATTAAAGAATTTTCCAGGGCATAAGATGAATTTTCAAAAGAAAATTCAAGATGCATTTCAGTACAGAGTACACTAAAGCTTTTTTTTTTCTTTTTAAAGTAGGAAGACTTTTCCAACCAGAGAAATTTATTTCTATCAGGCAAATAAAATGTAGTTTGTTAGTTATTTGTATTTATTTTTCATTGTCCATCTTGTCCCCAAAGTCCTATATACATCAGGTGTTACTAGTGACTTTCTTTAATTCACCAAAGGATTAATTTCATGATGTATCCTAAATAATTAGTGTTTAAATTAGAAATAATTGAAATGTTCTGTGTAGTTGGTGTCTCCTTGAATATATTTTCCATCAGTCCATGTTTTAGTTACTTACATATCAAATTGAACAACTCTGCCATCATTTAATGGTATAGAAGATATACTGTGAAACATGCACTTTTGACATATCTAGCATTTTTATGTTTCTGAAACCATTTACAAAAATGTGATTTTGCTAAAATTAAAAGTAGATTAATACATGGATACTAGCCAGAGTCAAAACGAACAGTACAGAGTGGGAGGAGTAGGTCATATTTTCCCATCATATCTTTTCACTTTTAAAATAAAAACAGATAGATAGGAAGTCTGACTCTTCTTGAATTCCTTAGAGGCTTTTATTAATGGTCACTACAAAAAGGAGTGAATGGTATTTTGTGCTTTCTCAAAAGCTTAAACTCCTGAACAAAAGGTTGGAGACATATATAAAAATTGCCTACCTGAGATTCTCATTTTAAAACACAATAGATTTTAAGGAGTATTATTTTGAATATTCAGATCAACCCTGAATTATCTAATATTATTTTGTATACTGCCAACTTTAGTTTAACCGGTTTTTGTTAGTACAGAGAAAAAATTTTATTTTCATGTAACCATGAGAGACTCAAATAGCTGCTAAAAATTATCTAGTTCCTTTCTCACAGATATATTTAAATGTATACTTATGAGTACATTTAAGTCCGTAGACTATAAGGTCTAAAAATATTTTATCATATAAAAATCTCCAGTATGGAAATTCCAATTGGAGAGAATAATTATTTTATTGATATGGTCCCAAAAGTAAAATGAGTTTAAAGATATATAAAAACTACAGCAAATTTTACCTCCGTTGCACTTAAAAGAGTAAGCTTAATTGAAATTCACTTTGTTATTTATTATATAAAATGAAGTAAGTCTGGGTAATGACAAACAAGTTTTCCTAACTGGTATTTATAGCTGTCCTCCTGTCATCTTTTTTAAATGTTGAGGTACTTAAAAAATGAAAGAAAAGACTGGTGTTTCCTTAACTGTGTCTTCAAACTACTTAACTACTTAAAATATTGGTGAGTTGGGAGTCAGGAGAAACCTGCCAGAGAATCATATCTGGATGATTTTTCTTTAGCTTGTCATTCTTTCCTTTTTGCCATGAGAATAAAATAACAGAGAAAATATCCAACTTTGGTCACTAAAGCAATTAAATAATGTACTCTAATTGACAACTATATCCCTTTATTTCAGAATATACCATTTAGAATAAAATTTTGATAACTTTGTTGTTAAAAAAATGGCTGTCTCCAAAAAAATAATTACTTTGATATATTTATATTTCCATGCTTTAAACTCAGGATTAATTGTACAAAGTGTCATTTTAAAAAGTTTGTTTTCAGTGTTTCACTACAAATAGTGTTATGGCTATAGAAGTAAAAGCCAAATATTAATTTAAGTAAGTTAAAGTAGAATTTACACACTGTGACATTGAATCTTATATATAAAATCATCTTTCTAAAGTGTTAACAGTAATTAATTGTAAATTCCTCCTCCTCCTTCTCATCATCATCATAGAAAGACAGCAACTTCCTGAGACAATACAAGCGTTCCTTTTCTTTTCCCTATGGACAAGACTTCAACCAAGTCCCCTTTTAGCATCTTACTTTCCTCTTCTACAAATCCAACTAGGAAAAAATTGTAGTTGAGCCTAAGAATAGAATTCTTACCCTTTCCTTCTCTAATACCCCCAAGCAATCCCAAAACAAAACTAAAACCAGGTATAAATATTCCAAGCAAATGTAGGAAATACCAAAATTAAGTTGGACAGTCTCTTTATTTAATTCTTAGTTCTTTAGGTTGAAAGGATCCTATTTTTTTTTAATAAAAAATACACTGGGTGGATGCATATGCCATGGCATAGTGCTGACTGTGTAACCCAAGATCTGCACAGTTTAGCTGGAAAATGATGAAAAGCCACTCTATTTAAGTAATGAGCTCTCAGTACAGATAAATTTAATTTTAAATAAAATTATTACTATATACATTTTTATAATTTTATTCAATTTTAGAAATAGGTTGCAATTATGTGCTTTGATTCAGAGGAAGGAATTATTTTGGGAACATGACTGCAGACCAACAATACTTGCTTTTAAAGGCACTTGCTATTCCACTATGTCTTTTCTGTATTTAAAATGAATTAATTGTCATGAATGCAGTGTACTCCCTTACTTTTTAATAATACTTTTTTTCCCACTTTTATTTTATATGTTTCATTTACCAAAAAATCTGTTAAATTATTGAGCTACTAGACTGTTTATGATGGTACTTATAAAGTCCTGGTTCTGAATAAAAATTAGCAAATTTGAAAAAAAAAAAAAAAAAAAAAATTCACTGTCCTAGTGATTGGAGGGAAAGGGAATTTTTAAAATTCCCTTGAATAGTCCTAATTACAAAAGAACAGCTGATAATAGTCTACTTTTCACAAGACAGCATTTACTCACTAAGTACTATAAAAGAGAATGAGACCTTTTTGATTTAATTAACTGGATATTGTTTATTTTAAAAAATTTATGCCCTTATGAGGTATGGAATACACAACATTCTCCTCCACCCTAAAATGAAGTAATAGATTATCATACATTGACATAGGTTATCTCCTATTTTTCCAATAATTACTCTGGCCACTACCTTGAACTAAAAATATGAAAACAAGAAAGTAATTTCCTCATTTACTACTAAGTCATCAACAGCACTGAAATATAGATTTTGTATATAGATATATAAAGTAATGTATGTATTACTCTGATTTTTAGTAAAGGAGACAGTTGTTGATAACCTTTTATATATATTAATTTATTCATAGCTTAATAATTAGAACAAAATTTACACTACTTATATTTTACAGATAATTTCATTTTAAATGAGATACAGTTGGCTCTTATATTGATGTCACAAGATTATAGGTTTTTTAAATTTTGTAGTCATTGCCTTTTACTCCAAAAGTGTTAAAAAGATTTAGATACATATAAGAATTGCAATAGGTTATTAACATTGTCTGTTTATAAAGAGAATATTAAAATGAAACTGACCTTACTAGAAGCAATTTGCTTTGGGAAGAAAACTGTTTCATGAAATGATAGAATTTTCTTAACAAATCATAAAGCTAATAAACATAAAGAGAGTAATTTCAGTGCTGAACTAGAATTGCATGTTAACTTAATTATAAACATTAATGTTTTCTGATTTGTTACATATTATGAAACATGTAAAGCATAGATTAAAATTTCATTTGTCATATTGTTTTATAGGGGTCCAGGTGGTGGTAGACCTTGGCCAAACCCAACAAATGCCAATTCAGTGAGTATATACACATGCATGCATACATACATACATACATATGTACATGTACATCTTTTAAATTTTTTATGCTTGTGCTTTGTAACATTTAACAAAATTGAAAATTTGCTGTTTCTGAAAGCTCTGCAATTCATTCTATGAATAATCATTCAAAAAAGTTTTGTGTATACTTTTCAGAAAAATACACATAATATTTAAATTATGTAATTTTTTTCACTTTAAGGGTTAATTGTAAATTTGCTTTCTACATCAGTTAACATACTTTCAAAAATAAATAGAAATAGTGTGGTTTAAATATACTTCAATAGCCTACATAGTAAGCTATATTTGTTATAAAATGGTTTGAACTTCTATAATAGCTATAATAATCAACTAAGTTGCCAGATATGATCAATCTCAATTAGAGGAAACCAAATTATTACGATTATGCTTGTATTAATTACACCTACGTTTTCTCTCTTGCTGTCTCAGAAAGCAAGTGCACATGTGCCTTGTGCTTGTTACCTAAACTGCCATTCTCTCACATCTATGTACCTAACATTCTGGGAATTTTCCTTTTATTTTTGTGGCAGTGATTGACTACAGATGTTTTTCTTTCTTAGTAATGTGCATACATATATGAACAGGTTGAAAATTAAGCTATCGATCACAACATTAATATGATTTTAATTTCATGACCCTGACGATGATTTTTCCTCTTTGTCTTTGAAGTCTTGAGTTCTTGAATATGTGAGAGAGGCCTGCTGTGTGCACTTGTCCAGAGTGTGCACAGTACACAGGCTCTTGAGTCAAGGGAATCAGTGGGGACTTGGCCTCTAGTCCACTTGATAAGTCTGTTAGCAGACCTACCCAGAAGAAATGCCTTCTTTCTCTAGCAGTGGCCTTAATGCTAAATAAACATGAAACTGATCTAATGTGTAATGTTTATTTAAACTTCAAGTTAAAAATGAAGTGTGTTTGATGAAAGAAAAACCATTGTAAATCCATTGCTATTCTAAAGCAAAAGTCATTTGCTTCCCAATTAAGAAAAATAACTGTCACTTTTGTAAAGAAAAATTATTAATTTGTACTACCCAGTTTTCTTAGTTTTAATATCTGTGGTGTTTACTAATTAAAGTTATTTGAGGTGGAAAGAATGATGTCACTTCTATTTGGGTCTTTAATGAACTATTCAACAAATCTTCATAAGATACTCTTTTGTCAGATTGTTGAAATATGAATAACTTCACTCCTCCAAAATTCTTTTGGTTTGCTTATGTGCTTTAGAAGTGTTTATGTTTTTGTTTGCTTCTTGCTATTGCCTTAACTAATTAATTCAAGATTTCACTTTTAAATGGCATTTGGCTTGCAACTCAAAATACACTTCTTGCAACTTCCTATTGAAATGCCCATAAGGATGCTGAAAAAGTTTTTATAATGTTGAAAACTGACAGTCTTCCTAGTGCCAGAATCTGGAAAGAATTTCTATTATCTGTAAGTTTAATGAAGCCAGATTTTAGAACACAACCACATCCGACCTTAACTAAGGCGGGTAAGCCTTTCCACCTAGAAGCAAGAAGACCCTTCTCCCTTCCTTGTTCTCAGTTCAACTAACCATCCCAACAGCTCATTGCAGGCAGCCAGAGGACAAGTCACACTATCCACCTTCTTCACTCCCTCCTTTTATATACTCACCAGACATTATATCTCCCACAAGCCACTTAGCAGGGTGGGCAACATTTAAGGAGTTGATATTGATAATGGTGTATTGTACTTAGGGGGAATACATTATTCAAGTGAAGAGGATTAAATAGAGGCAAAGAAAAGAAAAGATCTCTGCATTATGATGATTCTTAGATACCCCATCTCTTAGGATTTCTTAGAACTGAGCACCATGGGTAGGAGAATGTACTATATTAGATCATTATTCTGCATTATTTTAGTCCCTGTTTAAAAACACTAAGAACTACTATAGGAGGTGTGCATATCACACTAATGTCCAATGATCAATCTGAAATGGGTATTTGACCAGCACAAATGTAGGCAAGTTAGAGAGCCAAAAGCAGTTCCCTTGGCTAATAAATACCACATGTGGAAGCATCTATCCTCATTCTAAGTATGCAAATGGGAAGCAAATGGGAGGAAGACAGGTTTTCTCTTCAGAAGAGAAAGTAGTCATCATCCTGAGCAGGAAAAAGAAAAGCATTCCCCTGAAAATGATTTATTATGAGAACAAGGAAGCAATTACAGAGAACTGGTAACTTTCTAGTAGAAACATAGGGCTTCTATGAAACAGAAGTAAAAAGTGTAAAAGGTGAACTTTTTTACCCAAATTATTTTGCAGTGACAGCTCATCTATATTATTTTGAATTCCAGGTTCCTTAGATGCCCTGTGTTTATTTAATATTACAACAATTTTAGTTTGTATTAATTTAATGACTCTGACTTTTCAGGGAAGCACACAAAAGTGGTTTTTGTTTTTATTTTTGCTCTTTTCAGATATGCTTTGCTTACTGTTTTTTTCATTATTTTGAAGTAGCTTCAAATTTACAGAAAGCTTATAAGAATAATACTAAGAATTGCCATATACCTTTCACCCAAATTCCCCAGTGTTAATGTTTTCCACATTCGCTTTATGATTTCCTCTCTATTCTTAAACATATTTTTCCTGAACCATTTAAGTTTCCTGAAACTTTATCCCTAAATACTTTACTGTCTGTACTTTTTAGGAAAAGCACACAGAAAGTATGCTTTCCTAAAACCAAAGACATTTCATAACTCCAAAATAATGATCAAAGTAAGGGAATTAACATTGACTTAATGCTACTCTCTAATCTATAGGCCTTATCTAGATTTCACCAATTGTCCCAACAATATCTTTTATAACAAAAAACCCAGTTGTCTTTTGTTATAACCCCATGTCTCTATCTCTTTTAATCTGGAACAGTTTCCCAACTTTTATCTTTCTTATTCTTGCACTTATATTAAATGCAAGCCAGTTATTATTTAGAATGTCCGACAATTTGGTTTTATCTGCTATTTCCTTATGATTAGACTTGGATGTTCATATGTTTGGCAGGAATACCACAGAAGGAGTTTTGTGTTTTTCTCTGTGTAGTCATTACAGGCAGTACATATGGTTACTTGTACCATTATTGGTAATGTTAATTTTGATCATTTGGTTAAGTATTGTTTGTCAGAATTCTATAAATGTAAAATTATTGTTTTTCCATTTGTAACTATTAACTTGGAGACAGATCTTTGAAGCTACAGTAAATATCCCTTTCCTCCTTATACCTTTCTCAGCTATTTTTGGCATCCATTGATGGCACTTGTCTGAATTTTTTACTTTATTGGTTGCCAGATGGATATTTTCTAATTCTGTCTTTCCTTCTCCCTATATTAGATGTTTTTCTACCGAAACAAAACTTTCCCATTCATGTTAATTTATGTTCATATACACTGATGGATAATTATATTCAGTGGGTTTAGCATGCTAAAATTGTCCCAAATTTGGCCAGTGGGAATTCCTTCAAGCTGGACCATTTGTGCTTTTAGTGATTTCTTTTTGGGGTGATTCAGAAAAGTGATTTCTCTTCTGAGGTTCCAACCCAGGGCCTCACACATGCTAGGCAAGCGCTCTACCACTGAGCTATCCCTAGCCTCATTTGTTCTTTTAAAATGCCCAATTATTGTTTTAGTACTCAGAAGCTTATCTCATATTTTCCCAACCTTAACCCCAGAAACAGCCATTTCTTTAAGGAGTCTTGGGTCTTTTCAGTGGAGAGTGGTATTTAGAACTGATTGGAGTGATATAGCTTCTAGGCCTTCTAATCAGCAGAACTAGAAGATAGATGTATGTGTATCTACATACCACATGTATCTATATCTTTATTTATCTATATGTATCAACAACAAAGTGCAACTAAGACTTCGATTTTTTTCTCAGTCCACCCCTACAGAGTTCTAGCTTTTCTGCTTTCCATGTTTATAATTCACTTCTCTGCAAGTGTGAAACCTGCCTACCATTATCCATAATACATTTATCTATTCATAATCTTTGTCCACAATTTTGTCCTATAAAAGTATTTTGATCAAAAATGGTTTTTGGCACTCTTACATGATGGCAGGAGAAACATTTTTAAGGACAAATTCTTGTTTTTAATTCAGAAAAAAAGTATGATTTTTGTTTTGAACTTCCTTGACTCTACGTTTATACTTGTTGGCCTCAGATTCTTGTTTGGAAGGTTGTTTATAGATCCACCAATTCTAGTTTTTCTTTATTTTTCTTTTTCACAATGACTATGTTTTGGTTTGGTAGCACAGTAAAGTCTGATCATTAAGTAGCAAGTATTTTTATTTAAAATGAACTCTTTGGAGTCACAATATATAGAAGACCAACCAAACTAGATTCATACTGAGGGAGAATATTACTAGATCGGGTATCCGCAAAGTCCAGATTTAAATTTGACTTCAGGTATATTTGGTTCCAAGAATTCAGAGAATCTCATCAAGACCTAGTTGCTTAGTTTCTTGCCTTTGTTTCCCTTTTCATAGCAAGGAGGCTGTGTGAAACTTCAGATTCATATTCTCACAGCTTACAACTAAGTGCAAAAGAACACAACTCTTTATCAGTTTAACAAAGAAATTGAAAATGACTGGACTTGCTTAGCTGGGGTCATATGATCATTCACAAAACAGTTATGGATGGGGATATGATATTTTTTCTGCCATAACTAGGTCACGTGCCTATTCCCTAAGCCCCATTCAAACCATGTAGAGAAAGTTATGGGGTTACCAAGGAAAATTAAAGGAATTTTTAGCAGAAGAGGGGGCAGGCAAAAAAATTTTTTTAAAGAAAAGACTCAGTACAATTTTATACTTATCAACTCACTAGCTTTCCAGGAAAAAGAAATAGGAAATTCCTTTAAGGAAAAACGTGAGGATCTATTTTAGCAAAGGGAAATAAAATAAAAATATATTACTTCGAATAGACTCTGCTCTATACAAATAGAAGCTCATTATTTTAAAAGAGCACTAAAAATATTTTCAACATTTCTACCAGCTCTGATGTCTTCTTGTTGTCCTCCCTAATTTCTAGTTAATCAGTGCTTATAAGGTAAACTTTACAGTTAAAGGTACTTAGTTAAAATGTTACGATAATTTTAAAAACAAACAAAAAGAAACCCTCTAGTTAATTCTCTGGCCCCTACTACCACACCACAATCATAGGTATGGTATTAGGACTCAGAATCTCTATTTCACAAAATTTGCATTCTTATCAGAACTCTTGAATTATCTAACTTAGGCATTTTTCTGAGCCCTTAATTTTCTCATCTGTCAAATAATGAACTCTTGTTCTGTGATTGTGACCTTCCAGTTCTGTGATTTTGTTTGTCTTCTACATCTTCATTTTTATTCTTTATTTTATGTTAGTGGACATTTTGTGTGAAGCATTGGGGTAGTATTTGAGGGAAGATTTGGGGATAAAGAGAACAAGAAAGTTAAAAGTGTTTTCAAATCTTAGAATCCAGGCATCTGGGAGAACAGTAATAACACAACTGAGTTAGGAATGTAGCAGGTTTAGAGGGTAGCCAACAAGGTTTTGTTTTTGCTTTCTGGAATTTTCTAATGTTATATTTGAAGTATTTATAGAACAGCTTCTTTAGTTCTTCCCTCACATTTAATGGATATTTATATATATTCATTTAACACCTTATGTTAAAATTTAGATCTGTAATGCTGAACCTCAGCTGAGTCCTCACTGATGCTTGAACTATAGTTTCTTTTACTCTTCTTCCTTAGTCGGTTACTTTGCTTTCCTCAGTGACTGGTATAGTTCTTTATTATTCTCTTTGTGTCCCCTGCATTATCTTTGGCCCCTTCCCTATCAACTAAAATTGTCTCATATTTTACAGAGGAAAGAAAAAAACAAAGGCCATTAGACTTGAATTTCTTCAGATTCTGACTTTTGCCAGCAATATCATTGCACCTTTAGTCATATTCTTATTTTGGAAATAGAAATGTTCTTTCTTTTCAATGCTCATCCTTCTGTCTATTCTCTTTACTTCTTGTTACTTTTTTCATATGCTGCCCATTCCCTTCTCCAAAAGAATCTTCCTTCCACTTATTCATTTCCATTGACTGGAATTTTCCTCAAATGCTACACCAATGAGCAAAATCCTAACACAGCCTTAAACCTCTTGTTCTCCTCTCCTGTAGAATTGGCAGTAGATATCTGATAGAAAAGTCCTGTCAGCCCTTTTGAATCCCAACCAACCATCCATTTCTCTCACACTGTGACACCTTTGCCACCATCTACTAGAGAGTGAGTTCTAGGGTTTCCCATCTTTTATCATTCCACAGTAGTGCAGGTCCTGAAAGCTCAGGCATATTGAATTGACTTCCCAACTGACTTCTCAACCCATTTCAAATTCTGTGAAAGTCCCATTCTAAAGGTTCCAGCTTACCAACCAAACAAGAAAGTTTTTTTTCTGTCTTCCTCATACCTGACCTCTGAGATATTTGACTGCTTAATTTTGTTCATTTTTCATTTGTGATTTTAATGTATCTTTATTTTTCATACTGTGATTAGACTGCCCTTTTATTATTTATTTTTAGCTGTGTCTCAGAAAGGTTAAGGTTAAGGCTTAAGCTCCACAGGGCAATTTAGATATTTTCTAGCCAACCTGCACCTACTTGCTGCTTCTTAAAAGTCTAGCTTGCTTGATTTTTTAATATTTTCTTCCAATTTTTATCCAATCATATTTGCTGCCTTTTCTCAATTGGTACAGTTTTCTAATTACATTCCTGGATTGCTCATCTTGTTTTTTCCCCATTTTAAAGTTTTCATGTGTTTTTTAAAAATATTTTTTTAGTTGTCAATGGACCTTTATTTTATTTATTTATATGCAGTGCTGAGAATCGAACCCAGTGACTCCCACATGCTCGGCAAGTGTTTACAACCCCAGCCTCATGTGGTTTTTAACTATCATAAAATCTGATGAAATTCTAAATCAGGTATTGTGACCAGCACAAAATGAAAATTTATGCAGTTGAA
This sequence comes from Glaucomys volans, assembly GCA_020662805.1. Classification (NCBI taxonomy): domain Eukaryota; kingdom Metazoa; phylum Chordata; class Mammalia; order Rodentia; family Sciuridae; genus Glaucomys; species Glaucomys volans. Next base: position 222,740 of record JAJEJO010000578.1, on the reverse strand, counting down.
GCCATGTCTTTAGTCCTGATCTCTAATAAATTCTAGACCTATATTTATGGGTTTTGTCGATCAAATCTACTTCAATATCTACTAGTACCTTCAAGTTCAACATATTAGACATTTCTTTAAGCCTGTCCCATTTCCTGAATTTCTTATATATAAATGTGTAGCACCATCATTCACTGTCACCAAGTTGGAAACCCAGGATTACCTCAATTTTGTCCTTCTCTTATCTGCCACACTGTCACCACACTCTGTGAAGTAATTTGTGAAATAAATGACTATCCAACTCTTTTTCTCCTACTTACCTTATTCAGCACTACCTACAAACTCTTTGTATCATCTCTTGCTTGGACTTTTTCAATAGTCTTCTAATTTGAGTTCATGTTCCTCTACAATTATCTTACTAAAACATAAGTTTGAACATGTGTCTATAAAACCTATAGCTTATTTCTATCCATTCTAGTTAACTATGCTTAAGGTAGGCTTTATTATATTTAACTCTTTCTGAAGGAACTTGAGTAGGGAAAAAATTAAAAACATAAAAGGAACAAGGACTTAAGAGAATGGAATGGTTGGAAGAAGCTAGCTTTGAAAACAAGCAGAAAATTTCTTTTTTTTTTCTCTACCTATGAAGAATAGATGAAAATTCAAATCTGAAAACAATGGAGTATTGGGCTGAAAGTGAAGGCATTGCAAGAACTTGATGATTTTACTGTAAGCTGGACGGGCAAAGTACACTCAGGATGGTATAATCACTGTCGGGGTCAGCTCACAAGTCAATTGTTAAATGTTCAGGAATTTCCTGAGCTGCTTGTTAAATCACTGGTAACTTGAAATCTCCCATACAGAATAATTATGCCACAGAAATTGGAAAATGCTACAAATCAGGATCATACCCCTCCCCACACACATGTACAATGTTTACTGGGTATATAGTCACATTAGTATGCTTCTGGGTTTCCATAAAGGCTAAGTCAGAATACTTCTGGATGATGAAGACTAAGTGAAAGTTGGAGAACATGGTTATATTGTGGACCTTGTCAACCTTATTTTATGTTTCCCTCCAGGAAATCTCTACTTTTAAAACAGAAATTTTTGCTAAGGGATAGTCAAAGAGATGGGAATTAACATAGTAGACTTTAGAATAATTTAAGATATTGGAGGCAGAAATGAAGTGCTGACAGTGGAATGGGGAAGGGCAGAGTAATTTATTCATAAACTAAGAGAGAAATAATTGACTAAATAAACATGGGGAATTGTGGGGAAAGATTCTGGTTGGAATATATAACAATTTTGTGAGTGTCATAAGAAATAAGAAAGATATTAGACAAGGAATTGTTTGGATCTCTGTCCAAAGCATTCTGAGTACTCATAAATGGAAAAGAGGGCAGTGTGTCGTAAAGGAAGGCAATGAACTATAAATTCCAAAAATCTCAAGGGTGATTAGATCTTTAATGTAAAGCAGAGGATGGATGATAGGTCATGAACTGAAAAGGGCTGAAGAAAACAAAATTGTATTCATTCAACAAATTAAGTCAGTGTTAAATGCCATAGACTATCTCAGTATCATAGTGCAAGTAATCCTTATCACTTGTGATTCTGAGCACTCTAGCAATTGTCATCTGCAGTAATCAATACCCATAGGCAGACAAGCAGGGGCTCAAGGAATGTGTGGTCTCTGTTAAATAAGGACACCAAAAAGCAAGGAGAAAAGCTTTTCATATAACTTAATATCAAATAATTCCAAAAAAGCATAAAAGAATTATTCACGAGAAAATCATACTGTTACACTGCCTTATTCTTACTTTATGATTTCATATTATTATGTTTAATTATATGGCAGGTGTTGAGGTGGAGAGACATGTTAGAGTTCAGGTACCACAATTTTTTTACTTCTTTAAAAGTCCTGTTCTGGTGCTGGCTGACTGACTCCAGGTGGACAGTAATTTATTAGATTTTACCAGAATAAAGCAAAAATATCTCATGAATATACAGTGTCTTCAAGCTAGTGAGCTTGTGTTTAAAATTTAAAAAGTATTTGGATTTAACTTTCCCTAGTAATATCTGCACTCAAGACCTTATTTTTAAATATAAATTTTCTAGTTTTTCATTTCTTAAATTATCAGAGCAATGTGGGAATTAATAACTTCTAATCACTAGAAAAGAACATATTTAAGAACTTGATTTAAGCCAGGTGTTGTTGCTCATTCCCAGTGGCTCTGGAGGCTGAGGCAGGAGTTCAAAGCCAGCCTCGGTAACTTAGCGAGATCCTGTCTCTAAATAAAGTATTTTTAAAAGGGCTGGAATGTGGCTCAGTGGTTAAGCACCCCTGGGTTCAATCCCTGATACCTTCCCCCAAAAACAGAGAGAGAGAGAGAGAGAGAGAGAGAGAAAGAGAGAGAGAGAGAGAAAACTTAATTTGAAGATAAAGAAGGAATTTATAACCCATATATAATCCCCACAAATTAATAGTCTTTGAACATTAAGATGAATAAATTCTTTTGCATTTATTATATTATTTTCTAGTAGCTAATTGGATAGGCAAAGGGAAAGGTGAGGTCTATATTATCAAATATTGATCCACACTGCATGAATATAGTGAACAATCTTTTTTTAAAAAGCACACAGCTCAGAAGTAATATCTGTAAAGCTACTAATTTGAAAAAAATCTGGTTTCAAATATATATATATATGTGTATATATACATATATGCACTTATATTTCTCTTTATGGAATAAGTCATTAATATTAAGCAATGTGTATAACTTGAATCTATAATTCTGAGTAAATTCCTCTTGACTAAAATGTACATTTTTTCCTTGTAAATAAGAGATGATATTGCAGTTATATAGATTTCTGACATTTAAACAGACATATATTCCTTCATCTTTCACTGTTCTTTGTGATACAGTTTAAAATTTGATAGAAATTAGGAAATTGATTCATTTAGTTCAGTCCCATGCTGCCACCTGAATCAAAATGTTTGTTTTTGTTCTTGTCATGTTCTAGATACCATACTCCTCAGCATCTCCTGGGAATTATGTAGTAAGTACATCTGGGTTTGTTTGCTCATAAGAATTGATGTTACATTTTATTTGGGCAATGAAATAGTTGTCCAGATGTTAAGAAGAGCCCCTGTGTATTGGCCAAGAAGTGAACATCTTGAGTTGTTTCATCTGCCAACCTCAGTACATATGTTGATGTTCATTAGTGAAACAGTTATCAATCTGGTTAGAATTGCCCTAAGTACTGTGTTTTACTTCAGCATATGTTTCTGGAAACCAGTACAATGCTCTCTGTCCAATCACAAAGAGAGCCATCCTCAGTTAAACAATGATGTGCTTGAATTTGCAGTTCTCCATGATAATAATGTACACCCCCTCCCCAATCCACTCACCACACATAAAGTCTAAGTAGATATTAAACTTTCTCCCAATCACAAAGTGAATCTGACAGCAGAATAGCGTCTGGTAATTTGCAAGTATCTGGTAGTTTTTTGTTATTTTTAAACATTGAAAACACCTACTTTTCTCATTATTATTTAATACATGTTAAATTTTTTCCAATAATTCATAGAATCCTAAAGCCAAAATTGCAGGTTTTATATAAACTCTGAAACTCATAATTAATTGATTTTTTAACCAAAATCACATTTGATCCTTGTTACATCTCAGGACCACCATAAAGGATAATTTGTTACAATATTTAGGGAGAAATGCCTAATAGCAAAGCAAGGATAAAATGATAAAAAGGGAAATCTTTCCTAAGGAAATGTTTAGAGGTTGGGGCCAACTGGAAATAAAAGGAGTGCATGAGAAGAAAATCAATAAGTATTGTACCTGCCTTGGAAATAGTGTTGTATTAACATAGTGAAAAGTGTACACTGCATTGGACCTGTGAACTTAGTGCTAATGTTCCTATAAGCTATATCAACTAAGGAAGTTTAATTTTCTTCATATTTTGTATGAAACAAAACTGTAAGTAAGAAAATTGGGGTAAAATTGTTTTTAGTGTCATTTAATAAGCTTCAGATATAGTTGAGTAAAAATATAAATTTATTTGAAGGGAAATTTATTTGAAGTTGTTTATTAAATACCAAATACATTTATTATTTGAAATAATTGATAGACTGTATCTATACACTAAGAATGAAATGAAAGTTTAGTCATTTAAGAATTAACATAAATGGAACATCTGAAAAATTCTGAAACCCATTGTCTCAATTATCCACTTTGTTGTCTGAATTAACTTCAGAACATCCTAATCTCTACTTCAGTATGATTGTGTAGCTGTAGCTTTAGTAATCCACAGCATTAGTCAGCATTGTATCTCATTTCTAATTAATGTGATTGATAGCTGAATGTATTCTACTCTAGAATTGTTGCAATTGATGCTGAAAAAAGAGCATCAGTATGTCTAAGTGAGTTTCTGTGGTTTTTAAAGATACTCTAAGTGAATGTCATTTTTGTTTCCTATTTTAAAGATTAGTGATACAAAATGTAAGAAAATTACAGTAAACTAAATCACAAGTACACATGAATTATTTCTATTTTATGGATTTGTAAAAGCACTGTTAAGTGGTTTCTCCTTAACCTCATTATACCTGATGTGATTAAGTCATGAATAATAAATCAGTGTTAGAGGCTCATTGTTTTTGGAAACTTGTCAAAACAATCTCAACATGGTTAAACTAAATTGTGTTTTGCATAATACTGAAATGATGGTTCATTCAAAGAAAATAAATTATGGAGAAATATATTTCCTCTGTTATTTTCAAATTGGATTATTATAGAGGTAAATCTTTATTTTTCCTTACATTGTTTAATTAAATGCCTTATTTTTACTGAAATTTTGTATAATTATTTAGGGTCCTCCAGGAGGTGGAGGGCCACCAGGAACACCCATCATGCCTAGTCCAGCAGGTATTGTAATTAAACTAGCCACGTGGGCTTTTGATTATTAGAATAAAATCACAAAATATAGAAAATTGTTTATTCACAAAATTGTTTATGAAACAAAAGTAGTAGTAGTCATGATCTCATAAGAGAGGTAGCAAGTAGGAAGAAACAGTTGTGAAATAACCATTGTCAGGCTACATCAACATTTAGAACGTTGTGTTGAGTAACTGATTCAGTCAGCATGAAAATTGTTGATTTGTTTGAACTGTCCAATAATTTATCTAATTTAAATTCCTTGAAACTGAGAAAAAGACTCAGCTCATATCATAGACAAATTCTATGTAACATTAATGGCATTGATCTATTAGGTTTAAAATAGCAAATCAGATCCACCCTATCTGTCCTTTTGCTAAGATGAATATACATGTGCTTACAGTATTATTTTCCCTATTTATAGAAATGTATTAGTTAGTGAATTTACCAGAGTGGGAGAAGTTTTTTTAATCTTCTAAATTGAAAAGTTACTTCAATATACCCATAAGCATTTCACATAATTATTTCAAGGAGCTTTACGTTTTCTTCTTGGGACTTTAATACAGACTATTAGATGTGTATGGAGATTCTAATGATTGGAGTTTAAATGAGTACAGTCTTAGAAAATATTCTGGTAATGTGTCAAAAGCAGTGAAAAGGTTCATACTCTTTGATTCTTTAATCCCAACACTAGAAATGATTAAAGATAAAATCCAAGATTTATGCACAGGATGTTCATTTGTCATAGTCATTAGTGAAATAGTTAACATAACTTTCACTCTTAATCCAATTTTAGTGAAGTTATTGAATTAATTTTTATGGCACTTGATGGTAAATAATTAAAATTTCATTAAAGTTACTTATTTTCAAAGAATTTTAATGGAAAAATAAATGTTCATGATTCAGTACAATATGATCACCAGTATACATATATATGCATGTACATACGTATCAGAAATCTAAAAAGTAAGGGAAAAGAAACTATTGGAATTACTTCTAGGTGATGAAATAGGAAATTTTTATAGAAATAATTTTTAATTATGTTTCATTGTTAAATTCATATTTTCAACTGGCTTGTTGAAATTTGAGATATAAAGAAGCTTAAAATTCATGTCATTAATGATCCTCAAAAATAGTTTTTAAATCTTGAACTTTTTAATTTCAATAAAAACAAATTTGATAATTTACTTCACTAACCCTACTATGTCCATAAATATTTCATAGTGTCTATCGTCAAAGCATCTTCACTGGAAATAAAATTTATTGAAGATAGAATTATATGAACAGGTCATCTCCCCTTACATTCTTGTATCATAAAGTTAATGTTTAATTTATGAACATAGCATATGATTAATAAACACTTAACTACAAGGCTAAAGAAAAAAATTGGAGCAACTCTAACATCACAGATGATAAGTAATCTTACACCTCTTTCAAGTCAGAAAATGCAACCAGTATATCTTCCTAGCATTCTTTTATACTCTTTATATACTCATTTTTTATCACAATCACTCCTCTAATATTAAGTCAACACCCCAAGCACCTGAACAGGTGCCAAAATGTTCACTTCACTGTAAAGTTCTTCTGTTCATTAAAAAAGTCAGGCATTTTCTAGAAAAAGACACATTATTCCTCTTAATGTTTATTTTTTATCAGGTTAAATTATATTCTCTATTGGCCTTAAAAATGATAAATATATCTCCTTTCTGTGTAGATACAATGTATAGCTCATTTTTCCACATTTTTAAAAAACAAAATATTTTACTGTAACATTTTAGATTGTTAAAGTAATAATTCTTTGACCTGAATTACTGAAGTGACTATTCCTCTTATCATATACCTATGATGGTATGATAGGTATATGGTAGGTACATGATAGGTGGAATGACAGTTTCAGGGTCAGACTCCCAGATATTTGTGTCCAACTATTAGTAATGAGTATCTCAGGTGATACAACTCTCAATACTTATGTGTATCCAAATCAGCTTTGAGGTTTTGTGATGACTTGGGTATAAATTATAAAGTAAGATTAACTAATTAATACTTTATTTCAGATTCAACCAATTCTGGAGACAACATGTATACTTTAATGAATGCAGTACCTCCTGGACCTAATAGACCTAATGTAAATATGATTTTTCCTTGGGGGGGGATATATTTTAAGACTTTCAAACTCAGTACATTCTATTTCCTGAGTATTGTTTAAGCTTTCACATTTTATTATCCAAAAGATTACTGGATATGAGAAAAATTCTTTCTAGGCACTGGATTGAAAAAAAAATTAGTATACAATGTATGTAACATTTTATACAAATTTAATTATAAAACTGTACCTAATTATAAATGCTTGTCTCTCATTTTATCTCAAATACTTAATGATTAATACTATTTAAAATGACAAGTTATGTATAATCATTTACATTTATCTCATTTTTAGCATCATTTAATTTCTTTCATTGTGTTTTTCCAAGTCCTCATAAAGTTGAAAGTAAATTAGAAATTTGCATATGCACATTTTTCTTCAGATTATGAAATCAAGGATTTAAATATGGAACTAAGATAGTCTTATGAGAAGAATGTGGTTGTTCTTAATAAAGAATATGATGGTGATCTTTCCTATAAAAAGTGCATAGAAAAATATTTATGATATCAGGCCTATATGTTAACAAAAAATTTATAGCAGATAATAGTTGTAAATATCATCTAAATAAATAAATGTAATATAGCATAATTAAATAAACTAATGTATAATATAATAATATAGCTATGACTATGCAGATACATGCTACACACACATACACATATGTATATATAGTGTAGTTGAAACTGGAGAAAAATCAGAAGTACATTTGTTTTATGTTAAACTGACCAAACATATATAATTATGTATTGGTGTCTATTAAAATACTGTGGAGGCCAGATAAAAAGGCCAAACATAATAAATTAAGGTTATTGGGCTTTCTGGCTTGTTTCTCAGTTCAGATCTGAACTATGCTGTTAATAAAAGCTGAATAATAGGTAAGTTCAAAGTCAGTCTTTGACTTACCAGTGAGGCATATATATTACAATTCATTTTACTAAAAATTAATCAATGAGCTTTTAGATACTTAATTTTAGGTAGCAAAATTATTACTCTCCTGGGAAAATTTATAAGCATATGGTTTGTGTGCTCACAGTGGTAAATTCCACCATATTTCCACAGTCATGGTAGTTTGAGGTTTATGTACTGAATGATGGCAGTTTTTATTCCAAAAGCCTTTATGATTGGTAACCACCACCACCTCTTCCACACACATGAACACACTCCACATTCAATATTCTGCACCATATGCCATAGAAGGATTGCTTTGGTCATGGGAACTTTTAAGAGAAAATATTTTCAGCAGATTGTCTTAACTCTAAACATAAGATAATTATACATAACTTGGCTTCAAACTGGACACCATGTTTCCTCAGAAGTATTCTAGGGAGATGAGGGGAAGACAGTGGGCAGGCCATTGACTTTCCATTACTAACTCTACAACATAGCACATCTATTCACAACTGTTTTGTACCAGACTTCTAATATTTAATATTTTACTTGAAAAGAATTCCACTGCTTTAAAATATATTAAATAGAACTGCTATAGTGTGTGATTGTCATTGAACTGACGTAGTTGAGACTGCCAAGAATTAGCTATGTTCAGCTATCCCTAAGGAACTAAATGTATTCACACTGTAAGATGAAATTATTTATTATGTCCATTTGAACAGATTGCCTGCTAAGAAGGTTAATGTTGTCATAATGATGTTGAATTATTCTTAATAAGCCAACACATTTAGCATCTTCTTAAGAACTACCTTTAGTTTATAATAGAAAGTTTGTCAGTATCATAGGAGAGAATGCTTATCTTCTCATTTGCTTGGCTGTCTAGTTGGGGGTATCTAAAAAGAAAATTTTGAACATAGATGAACACTACCCTGAACATACAGAGCATAGAGAGGATGAGATGAGAGGGCTAGGACAGTTCAATTAGAGAATCTGTAAGACTTGAAAAAAAGCAAGTAAAAACTCTAACTTAAAAATGAAATAAGTTGTAGCAATGTCTTCTAATGTTAAAGATATTGTAACATTGAGATAAAATTGTTTTCAATGTGATCACATTCATTTTCTTCATTTTTAATATAGTTTCCAATGGGTCCTGGGTCAGATGGTCCTATGGGTGGATTAGGAGGAATGGAGTCACATCACATGAATGGCTCTTTAGGTAAGGATTTTATATGTATAGAATAAATTCAAAACAAAACCTTAATTCTACATAGTAGAGTCTATGGTTTGCATAATTTTCCTATCCAGATACTCATTTCGAGATACTTCAACTCTTATCTCAGGATGTATAGGATAAATTCAAAACAAAACCTGAATTCTATGTAGTGGATAGATTTTATAGCTTGTAAAATTTTTCTATCCAGATACTCATTTTGAGATACTTCAACTTTTACCTCAATCTATAGTATATTGGTTATTATAACTAGAAATCGTTAGAAAATAAGAAATGTAAGAGTTGTTCTGCCCTTGCTCATATTCATAGACGTTTACTTTAATCCATGAAAAGCAAAGTGTTTTATGACAAAGGAAATATTGCTGCTTTGAGCATTTATTATGCATGCCTCACCCAGAGGACTACAGCATCCTCCCAACTGGTTTCTTTGTCTCCAGAGGTCTGTGGACACAGTGTAAGAGGAACTTCAGCTCTCTGCAAAAATTTCTTAATTTTGTTTTTGTATTTTAATGTTTATCTCCTTTTAAAAATAAAATTGGTAATCACATTCCAGATAATCTGAATAAGACAACACTGCTTACATTGTCTTCATTATAAAGGTGATTACGAGTATGTAACTAAAAGGTGAAAACATGTCTCACATATGATGCCTTCTTACCAGTGAAGCCAAATATCTGCAAGGTGAATAAAAATTTTTACAATAGTGAGAAATAGAGATGAATGGTACAAAGCTGCCTAGATTGCACAACATGTTATAATTGCAGGCAAGACAAATGCAAAACCAAAATAAAAATGTATCTTATGTCTGTATATGTTTAAGTGACAATAAACTAATTTTAAAGTCAACATTGAGGGTAGAGAAGGCTGTGATCATTTTTTTTTTCTTTTAGAAAGGGTCTTTATTTAAGTTGGACAAAATATGCCTATGAGCAATTTAAGCTAATTATAGATTTCACTCCCTCACCCGAGGTTAGGAAATAACCTGTGATACTTGAAAGACTATGTAACTTCAGTAATCCAGAAATTATTTGCAAATTGCAATGAATTGATAGACTTTTAGTGTTTTTAAGGATTCATACTAATTTTGCCTCAAAGTCAAACTTTGTTCTGTTGTTATTGTTAACATGCACTAATGCATGCATGTTTTTGTGTTTAACATGCACTAATTACAATAGCTGCTAGCTATGTGTGACTATTTAATTTGAAGATAAAACTTAAAATTCATTTCTTCAGTACACTGCCACATACAATGTGCACAACAGATACTAGTAACTAATGGCTACCATAGTAGACATCACAGAGAAATATTTTCATCATCACACCAAGTTCTGTTGAACTGCACTATTCCCCACCCCCAACCCTGGGGATTGAACCCAGGGACACTCTACCACTTAACTACATCTCCAATCCTTTCTTTTTCTTTCTCCTTTTTTTTTTCTTTTTCTTTTTCTTTTGAGACAAGATGTTGGCAAGTTATACCTAGGCTGGACTTCAACTTGCAATTTTCCTGCCTCAGTCTCCCTAGTAGCTGGGGTTAAAGGTGTGTCCCACCACACCCAACTATGCAGTACTATTCCAGAATTTTGTTTTCCAATTTATTTTAAAACAATTCACTTTCCAATCTTTTCATTTGTAGAATTAGTCACAAAAAATGACATTTGGTCATAGAATACTCCATGTTATGCTGTTCACTAGAATAAAAATTTCAAAAGAGTTTTATATATACTTGGCAGCTGGCTCATTACTTTCTATAATGAACACTATTGTACATATTCGCATATATACATGATTGCATATGTTCAATATATAGCAATTTGTTGTGCCTGTTTACTTACAAATTAATGTTAAGCCTTAATTTTGTGATGTTGATTAAATGCTATACTATTAAAATGTTATAATATTTTTATTCCAGGAAAATTAATTGTGAAAATAAAATAGTTCAGAATAAAATTAATATTTTGGCAAAGATCTAATTGTTGTTTGTAATTAAAGTATGCTTCCATTTCTTTTATAAGAAACAAAGCTAATATTGATTGTTCTTTTCTTCCAAAATCAAAATAAAAATGCAGTATTATATTTTGAAATACAATATTTTAAGTTTTGACCATGAATGTTGATTGCTATCAATTTTTAAATATTATTAGGAATACTTTGTTTTTTGTTATTATAGTAAAATTTGGTTCAAAAACAATAGTTTCAGATAATGTATACAGTGGTATATACAGATATGTATAAAATGTATTATTAAAAATTTTTTAAACTAGGTAAGATCATATATGCATCATTTAGTTTAAAAAATCTATTTAATTAAAAAAGATTGGGGGCATTACTGGAGAGAAAACCCAGAGCCTCACACATACTAGGCAAAGACTACATCCCCCATCTCTTTAAAATTATTTTGTTATTGGGACAGGGTCTCACTAAGTTGCCCAGACTGGCCTCAAACTTGTATTCTCCTGTCTCAACCTCCCAAGTAGCTGGGATTGCAGGTGTGTGCCACTGTGCCCAACCTGAGTAAGGTATATAAATCATCTCTCTAGTATTGTACTTTCAGGAATCTCTAATAACAATGATTTTATTTATTCTGCAATAAAAAAAAGATGATAGGGAACTAGAGGTAGAATTTCTTGTATTTGCCATCAGATATTGCTGATACACCTTACAGTGGTGTTTAATTTATAAATTATCTCTTACCTAATAAATGCTTTCTTTTCATATTATTCTTCAGGCTCAGGAGATATGGACAGTATTTCCAAGGTGAGTATTATGTATTCTGTTTTTTATCTGCATTTTATTCCACATAGAACTCAAAGATTACTAGAGGAACTGAATTTTGTTCTTGAACAAAAGTTTGAAAATAGTAGTCCAGGTATGATGAATTGGCAGTTAAAAATATTAATATATATAATTTGTGGGAAAGGGTAAAATAAATCTTTTAAGAATGTTTCTGAGCAGGCTAAGATTTATATATAGGGCATATTATACAGGATTAATTTATGCACAGTAATAATCAGTTTAATCACAATATGATGTTACACATTTACAAAGTAAAATGACAGTGTTTAGATAATATTTTGAAAATGTAAAGGTGTTTAAAATAACATGAGAAGAGGTAAACTTGAAAAAGTGGTTATACATGTTAGAAGGCCATTGCCTTTGTACATTCAGTTGCTTTTTCAAACCTTCATTAGGCAATATTGATATATGCAATCATTATTCTTGTCCCCAAAATAGAGTAAGAAAGTAATTAGAGGAAAATTATATTACTACAAGTAGGAAAGTACATGTGTCTGCATTTCTCTTCCTTCAATAGTCTGAGGATCCAAAATTAATCCTTTACTAAAATGCTTTAATTTTTTTTGAAGAATAATGCCTAAATACTTTTTAGGTCATGATGAATTTAAAATAGCTCTCTGAGTCAAATATATTTAGAATACTTGATAAGAACTAATTATTGCTAGCACTAGAATAACTTGCTTAGAAGTCTGCTTTTATCAGTAAATAGAAAAATTCATTAAAGGGTAACTTTGCTTTAATTCTATTTCTAATTTATATTCATGTGTAATAATATAAAATTTCCAATGCCAAGGAACATAAAATAAGGTTGATCTACAAAACATTTTGAATTAAGACTTTAACTTCAAAACATGTTTTAAATTGTAATCCTGACATTGTACCTATACTATCTGGCTACTTGGCCTCACAAGTTCTACAGGTACAATGAATGTCTGTATTTAGGAACAATCCAAAAGGTCTTTTTATTCCCCTTAAAATAGATAAATATCTGTAAAGGGGAGGGAGTAGCTTATCTCTGTGAGAAATAGTATTCATAAAATAGTTTTCAAAATGAGATTCCCTATATAATTTTATTAGAGCCTTCTCTCTGGGAGATGCCTTTGCAAGTGGGGTGACCATGACCATATTGGGCCATCTCAGGTAATTCTAACAATTGAGTTAGCTGACTTGTTCTTTATGGTCACCAGTGAAATTTCTAACATCATATTTGAGAAGCATATTCACTTATCTAGAGATACTCTTTAATTATACAAAAGTGGTATCACCTAGATTGCTATCTGTCATATTCCTAATATTTCCACTAATAACTCATAAACTTTTACATTTGGTATATATAAACAAAATTCTATGTGGAAAGTACTTTGTAATTTACAAAGCACTTTAAAATTTTAAATGGCATTATAATGATCAATTAAATGCCATTTAATTTTCCCTTATATCAGATCTATTACCATTTCTTCTATGCTTATTTTGCCATTCCTATTCCTAGACACAAGATTTTCCCACTATACTGTGTCCACTGCTGTTAAGATTCCCTTGCCTAATGATGTATTGCTTATTTTCCAATCACTAATTGGCCATCCATTGTGTACTTTTCTGTACTGGTGTTGCCTTGTATACTCTGAAGAGACATAAAAGTCTTCTTCAAATGTAAACTTAGTCTCTGTCCTTGACTGGACAAGAGTTCCTTCATTCAGTAAATGTCAATGTACCAAGGCATTCTGCTGGGCTCTAAAAATCCAAAGCTAAGCAAGATATGGTCTGTGCTCTCAAGAAGCTCAATGTAACTGGGGAGATCAAACAAATAGGGTGAGGAAGAACTTTTACAAAGTGAAGTTCATATACACTTAACATTAGAATTACCTCCAAATGAATTCCAGAGAAACTCGTTTCTGCACTGCTCTCACTCTGGGTTCACTGGATCTGTGCTCTGAGCTGGCTGCCTCAGGGTGATGATACCACTTAGTGTCTGTGGCACTCTACTCACTTTTCTCTCAGAAGCAGTGTCATGCATACTGTATACTCCCCACTCCCTGCCCTTTTTCTCTCTAGTTCTGTCCATGCACAGCCTAATTTTTTCAGTCTCTTACTCTGAAGTATGAACAGTCATTTACTCCACTTTTCCCATCTTTCTTCCTTTTCCAACACATGTCCAACTATCCTAAGAAGCTTTCTCTTCCCTTTCCTCTTTTTTTCCTGGTCTCATTCATTTCCACCCTATTCTTTTCCTAGTCTCTATTGTTTGTGACTCAGAAGATAATCTTAGCTATTCCTGCTTAGTAATTTTGTTCAAAATTCCTCTCAGGTCTCTAGCTACATCTTATTAAATCTGCATTTTGTGAAGCACCAGTGTTGCATTTTTTAAAAACTCTTACTTCCTTTTTAAACATTGCTTGTATTACTACTTCAGTTCTTTTTATCTAGTTTTTAAATTGTGTATATTCTATTTTGTCCATTTTATATGTGAGATAAATTAAAGATACTAAATAAGGACTAGTTCTACTACTTACATGTGGTGGGAATGTGTTACTTAATCTCTCCTAAATTTAGTTTCCTTAATTATAAAATACAGCTTATAGTTCATTCCCTGACTATGTCATAAAATTGTCAAAAATCAAGTGCGAACATATGCTAAGGGTTATAAAGTACTGTATGGACACAAAATATCTTTCTTCTTATTAGTTACTACAGTGCTTTTTGGGAAAGGCTGGAAACACACTGTCAACTGCAGTTTGACAACATTGTTTCAGTGTCAAAATGAATTCAAACTTCACATGAGGAGTTTCAAAATATTTCTCAGTTGAAAATTTCCTATAAAAGTCATATACATCTTTTTCAAAAATGCAGAATTAGTCTTTAATTTAGAAGCATTTTAAAAATGAAATGTGAAACTCCTTTGATCCCTTCTGCAACTAAAATGTTACCCATTTAATCAATTGAAGGAAAATATTTTCCTTTGGTATTGTTTTAGGGATTAGGGGTGGAGAGAAGTGTGTGATTTGTTTTCTTAGAAGGAAAGTACCTACAGAAATTCTATGGTTCACATTAAGCTACTTCACATTTATATTTTTGAGTTTAAAGTAAAAAAATATGAAAAGGAATGATATCATGTTTAATAAATGGTCAAAGTAGTCTTTTGAACCTATAGCTTTCTGACCTCAAGAACCTTGGTTCCATTTAGAGATAGTACATGAGAACTAGATGGGCCTGGATGATGGATCTCCAGCATCATCTCAGGGGTGCTGGCCCCAGTTCTAGCTCAGTTGTACCCTCTGGGAAAATAGGCTATTTGTCCTCTTGGGGGCTAGCAGAAACAACACTCCAAAAGCTCACTATTGGCAGCCTGTGAGAAATCAATTCAAAATCAACTTCCCAAGACCTTAATGTCAATATTATTTTATTTTAATTAAAGGCAGAGACAAAGTTTTGATAAGAACCTACATTTTAATTTGAAAAAAATCAAGTTTTAAAGAGTTTGAAAAGGTGTAGAGCAATTTTTAAGGATGGAAGAAAGGACAATAACTTATGAAGAAAGGATGTGAAAAAACACTTGCAAGGTAAAAGTATAGACCAGAGAGTCTAAGAGAGAGAAAATGGCATTCAGAGGAAGTTATGTGTGTGGTATATTATTTATGTGTATCATGTACATATATACATTTATATATGACATCATAGCTTAGGTAAGAGAAAAACTTCAGAGTAAAGAAAGGGTAAATGAGAATGTGATAAAATATTTTGAAGATGGAACTAGTAAATCCAAACTTTATTTTTTTGAGGTAAATTCTAAAGCATAAGTACAAAATAAAGTGCACATCTACTGAAGTAAGAAATTTAACTAATGTGAATATTATAGCTAAAAGTAATCTTTACCAGTATTATTTTGTGCTCCCTATTTTCTAATTATGTTCTCAAATGATTGTACTGCCTTTCTGACCACCTAATTCCTTTTGTGCATATTCTTGCCTTGAGTATGAATTCTACTAGAGACACAGCACACAAATGTGGCCACAGTTAGATGATGTGTGCACACAGTTTCTTACCATCTGCTGTCATCACCAGTCCTGGGCTGGGTTTCAGTACCACTGTCTTAGCTGTTCCTCACGTGCCAGTCTTGAATGTGCTCGTTAGCCTGTCTCTCCATCACATCACTCAGTGACTGTGGACAGTATAGTTTCCTTAAGACTCCCCATTGAGGAACTTTTGTTGCTTTCACAACATTTTGTAAAGATTACTTTAGGTCAAAACAAAATAAAACAACATTTTGTCCTTATTACTTCAATGTTTTTCAAATATGGTCCAGTGAGCTGAATAGGACTAAATTTCAGAAATGATATTATCTTAGTTTTATAGATTATATCCTTTTAGTGTTCCTCTCAACATCCTTATATATTATCCCCTCCCCCCTTCCAAAATAAAAGAGTGTAAGGCTGAGCCATCTGAAGAGAGCATGGAAAACAGGAGTAGTGACCCTGGAAGTATTTTGTAAGTATTTAACTATTAAAAATGCAATATTACTTTCAAATTCCAAATATTTAAAATCAGCACTTTGACTCAGGAATCATAATTGCAGTTAGCTAAATTTTAAATTACAAATAAAAATACAGCAGAGACCTGAAGCACCTAACTCAGGGCTGCACTGCTCCCTCAAGGCATCTCATGTGCTGCTGGAAGTCTGATGTCACATAAGACTGGAGAGGGCTCATTCCATATATTTATTTGACAATGTGTAAAAGTATGCAGCTTCCAGGTGCCTCCTTAAATTTTCTCATATGTTAATTTTTATTCCAATATTAGCAATTTCTCCATTAGGTATTAAAATAACAGAAATCTGTCTGCCAAAAAAGACAGATTTGGGGTAACTCTTACAATACTTACAGGAGTCTAGTTTCCTTTTTGAGCTAAGTCAACATTATATTCCTGTTTTCAAAGCAAATATATTACTTGATTATTAATTAATAATGGATTGTAAAATGATGTGATTAGTTAAATTTTACTTAAATTTTTAAAGTTACCCACATTGATTTCAAAGAACAGTTAATTTTCTGTATGCTCATGTATGTAATGTTTTCAGAAAAAAATTTGTTGAAAAAAATAGAACTTCTTTATGCTATAAAAATATGGTTGCCAAGCCCTTGGGGTTCGTTGATATATAGAGTTCCTATGGACTTCAGAGGATCCTTGTTGTCAGATCCTCCCTGTGGGGTGCACAGCAAGACAAGATACAAGCTATATTTCCACCAGCTCATCCACCTGCCTCTGCTTTACAGTTTAACCATATTCTTAAAAAGTACTTGTTCTTCTGGGAACAACTCATTCATGAAATTTTAATGTTTGCAATATACCTTGTTTTAGTTAAATTAAAATCCTCTGAGCAATTTTCTTTAAAAAATATAAACACTTATTCCAATACAGAATATAAAATGGCAGTAGCCTAAGAAAAAATCTAAAATTGTTCTTCAATTTGAAATAGTAAATAAAAATGTTTAACATTGAAGTTTTTTTTTTAGTTAGTAAATTGCACCTTGAAAGGAGTCCCTTGGGTCACAGTTGTGATACTGAATAAACATGATTTATATGCCATTGTCATTCTACCTTTCCTTTTGAAGTGGAGTATCATATTCTTGCATGGCTCAAATTGCACAGTAATAATGAGACTAACAAATTTAAATAGGATATGAAGCAATGCACTGCTAACTTCATGTTTGATTAGATTGCTAATAGCAGCCATTTTATCTCAGAAGAAAGTATCAAAGTAAATCTACTTTTAAACTAATGAGAGGAAAAAACTCTAAAGCAGTTTACTTTTCAGCCTTCTTTTCCTCTAAAGACACACAATTAATTCTCAAGTCCTAAGGTGTTTTTTGTTTTTAACTACAGTTCTTAAATATGTTCCTTTCTTCCTTATTGTTTGAATAGTATCTGTAAACTGCATGTAGAATTAAAGGGTATGTTTATTACAGGAGTGACCTTTCAAAGTTTGATTAGCAATATTACTAAGGGAATTGTCATTCCACCATGCTTATCTGTGAGTGCGCTGTCTTCACCATACCCCTGCTGGGAACATTTTTTTAAACTCTCCAGAGTTCTAGGAACTCTATAAACTGAGGGTGGGAAATTGAATAAATATTGATTCGAGGCCAAGAAAATAGTTGTCATAGGTTATTTTGGGGGTTTCTCGTTTGTTTTTAAATTTCCATTTGGGAGAGTATTAGTACTTGCCAAGGTGCAAAGAATGAACTAGAATACGTGTTAGAAGTCTAAGATTAAAATTATAAGTCTGCTTTGTCCTTAGAGATGCTGCTGTAGATTCAATTTTTGAAATAGTACAATGCAAGAGGGAAATTAAAATCTTCAACAATGCCTTGTTTTCTAAATCTTGTTTACAGAATTCTCCCAATAATATGAGCCTGAGTAATCAACCGGGCACTCCAAGGGATGATGGTGAAATGGGGGGAAATTTCTTAAATCCTTTTCAGAGTGAGAGTGTAAGTATTCCCTTGACTATATTATTATATCTGGATTTTATTTCTGAAGCTCTTCTATGAGAATAAATGCAGAAAGTCATCATTATTGCTGTTCATTTGGAGTTCACTAGATCTTTAAAAAGTTACGGAAAACTTAAAAGTAGAATTTATTTAAAATTTTTTAAATAAAATTTTTTCTTTTACTCCTATTCTATATACATAGTTATAAAACCATAATACTAATTTTCTCATAGAGCCTACTATGAATAACCAAAATGGAAACAGGTTGCCTATTTGATGCTTCTTACAACTTTACATGTTACTAAGGTGTTTACTGAAAAAACTGATCTATTCTCAGTGCTGTCCTTAAAGTTGTGAAAATTAGATAGATATAAGTATGTTGTTGCTTTGTGTAATAGACCTCATCAGATTGGAGGCCATATTGGTGATCTGTTAACCTGAACCGGATACTCAATTTTTGAGTGTGATTAAATGTTAAAAGCAGTATCCTTCCATATCTCCATAGAAATGTACAGAATCAAAAAGTGAAGTAATCAAAATCATTTGTTCATTTAACGGACAATTTCTGAGCACTTACCATTTGCCAAGGTTATATGCTAGGCACCAGAAAGACCAAAGAGACAAGATGGTGCTTTTTCTTAAGGAGTTTTCACTGATTTTTAAACCATTGTTTCAAGCTGGACGCCAAGGCACATGTCTATAACCCCAGCTATTCTGGAAGCTGATGCAGGAGAGTTGGAGGCCAACCTGGGCAACATAGTGAAACCCTATCCAAAAAGAAACAGGTGAACAAATAAAACAAAGCAAATTTTTCCATTAGATGTGGACTGGGAATGGAGCTAGCTAGAAAACACTTGCCTAGCATATGTGAGATGCTAAGTTCTATTCCCAGTAATGGAAAAAGAAAAAAGAAAAAAACCACTTCCAGGGTTTTTTAAATATAGTTTTCCAGAACTCTCCCTAGGCTTAGTGAATCAGAATTTCCAAGAGTGAGTGGGGGCATACTAGAATGAAAAAGCTCTGCTAGTGATGCTAATATGTATTCTCTACTAAGAACCATTAAATTGGAATATAGTATGAAGATTTTAAAACCTAAATGAATTTCATCTTTATAGGATCCATTCCCCCCCATATGCATTACTATCATTAAAATTTATGATGGAGGATCTACCAAACTGCAGACAGAATGAGAAGAGACAGCCACCCCCATTTTGTCCAACTTAGCCTTTACCAGGGGTAATACCATCCAAATTTGAAGCAATGACTAATAGCATATCTGCTTTTGCACAGACTGGTTGCTTCCCCAAATGGAAACTAAGTTATAGATTCTGTAGATGCTTTTACTTCTTGGTCTCAAACTATAACCTCTAATGTGACAAGACTTCCACTGCTTTTAGGTTTGATTTCTGTAAAAATTAGAAAAAAAAGTGCTGATTGTTTAGTTTGTTTTACTTACAGGATATGTGTGTATATGTGTGTGTGTGTGTGTGTGTGTGTGTGTATAAATATATATGTATAAATTTGTATTAAAAAATCAAAATCTTAGTTTTCCATGATGAGGATATATGAAAAATATGAGAAACAGTTTAAGTCATAATGCCTTAGGATTATAGAAATTATTTTCTAGATCCTGGTTCTTTCACTGGTTTACTTCAGGACTATGAATGAATTAGTCATTTTCCTTTGTTCATTTTATCTAATTAAAGACCTTTTCTTTCCTATTCTTTTAATCCTTATGACAGTAACATGGTATAATCTAATAAGGTATATAATATCGATGCAATTCAAATTTATTGAACTTGCTAAATGGAAAGCACTAGGATAAAGATGAGGTCTTCTGAGATAAATATATACTTGTCCTCAAAGAATACACTCTAATAATAAAACAGATGCTTACATAACTAAAACATGGCAAATTAATAAATGCTGTAATGTACTATTCATAATAACCAAGAAATGGAATCAACCTGAGTCCATTGACTGATGATTGGATAAAGAAAATGTGGTACATACATATAATGGAACACTATTCAGTTGTAAAACAGGATGAAATTCTCTACTTTGTGACATGGATGGAACTGGAGGATATTATGTAAAGTAAAAGAAGGCAGACACAGAAAGACAAATCAGGCATGATCTTGCCTATATGTAGAATCTTAAAAAAAGTTTATCTCATAGAACTTGAGAATAGAATGTTGATTACCAAAAGGTGAGGAGAATATGGGGAAAGACTGAGTTACCATTAGGAGAAGTGAGTTCTGTTGTGCTATTGCATAGTAGAGTGGCTGTAGGTGATAAAAATGTACTATGTATTTCAAAAAACTAGAAGGAAGAACTTTTAATGTCTTCTCCACAAAGAAATGCAATGCTTGAGAAGATGGGTATGTTTACCCAGATTTGAACATTATACAATCAAAAAATCATATAGTACTCCATAAATATGTATTTTTATGTGTCCATTTAAAAAGTAAAATTTTAAAAATAAATATGGTAAGTAGACATAAGCCAGGTATTTTAAATGCAAAGAGAATAGATTAATTTGGGATTAAAAAAAAAACTTTTGAAAAAGATTCCACATGGCTTTAATTTATGGGCAGAAACAAGAGGAACCTTTCCCTCTCCTTCTTTCCCATATTTGTCACTGATGAATGCTGTCTTGTTTAACAGTCAGAAGAGGGATACCAATTCAAAATTGGCATCAGAAAGCTCTTAATGGGAAACAAAGAATCAAATATAATAGGATTTAAAGAACTTCTTTATACACCAGCCTTGCCCTTTAATCCAACCCAGACTATGTCCATGCAAAACCACAGATTGTTGTAAATCTGTGCGTTTAGAAAGGATAGCAGCTGGAGCAGGGTTTCTCCCATCCCTGACCCCTGGCCCAGCCTCACAGCCCCTGAACCTAAGAAGGTTCAATGCTAGACTACTGACAGAGTTAGAAAACAAAAACTTACTGCTTTCTCATTCCTCTCTCTCTCTCTCTCTCTCTCTCCTGTCCCCAACAGAAAAGTCCCAAAGGGAAAAATAATTGTATGGTGGACCAAGACACTGCAGCACACCCTGGAGGGTAGCACAATCAGGCAGCAGGTCCACACTGGCTGTTCCATCCTTTTGTCTGTCTAGTGAGGAGAGCTGACTTTTAATGGGTGGTGTTACTATTATCTGTGGCTTTCTTTATCACATTACCATGTTTTTGCTTAGACTTTTTTAATAAGATCAAGCAGAAGAGAGGAAAGAGGAAGAAAAACAAAAAGTGATTTAGTGCTGGCAAATTTAAGGCTTTAAGGAAGTAAATAAGCTAGTCATCTACAATAAGTTACTTTTACTTTTCAAGGAATATAGAACTGTTTAATAAAAGCAAAAAGAAAACAGTTCCCAATAAATGAATATGAAAATTCTAGTCTTTTTAATACACGTAATCCCAAAAGCACATATTTTTTAGCAGTCTGCTTTTTGAAGACTTGTGACAAAGACTTTACTCTGACCTCAAAAGAAGCTTGGTAGGGAGCAATCACCTAGTGAGTGCTTCTTACATAAGAGATATTATCCCACTCATTTCACACATGCTACTTCATTTAATAATGTAGAAACAAAAATGCCCAACCAAAGTCATAAATCTTGCAGTACCAACATGCTTGACAGAGCAAAATGGGAATCAAAAAATATTTCACTATTCAGTCTTTTTTTTTTTTTAGTCACAAACAGGTCCTATTTCGAGAAACAAAGATGCCCCCTAGTGTTCAAACTGTAAAATGTTTGGTTTTGAAGGTACAGAATATGAAAAAACTTAATTTGAAAAAGTTTTTCATGATTTCCAAGTGGAGAAAGCAATAGATCTGCGTTTCTGAATTAATTTAGAAAATCAATTTCCCTGTGGAATTGATCTATAATCAGTTCAGTAAGCATGATATTAAAACCATACTATCAAATAGAAATTATAAACAAGGTGGTAGATCATCTATTGCCCATACTCCCCTTTGACTATTTGTTACCGTAAAGAAATCACATCAACTCAAACGTTTTATGTAGTCACATAACCACTAAATTTATTTTGCTTTAGTTTATCTCAGAGTAGCAGAGCTATTTTTATTAATAAAATAAAAATATTATATGGAAACTGAGACATAAGAATGTAGTAAGATCTAAAGTGAGATCTTGAAATAAACAGGAATGTATAGGCTTTGCTTAAAGATTTAGTGAATATCTCTGATGGATTCAATGGTATATGAACTAGATATGTAACAATGGAAAAATCACAAGTTCATGCCAAAGAATGCCATTGCAAAATATAGTTAAGGTAAAATAAGTTGGTATATGCTTAAAATAATATCTTTGGGTTTTAATTTTTGCTAAATCAAACAGTGATATTGTTCACAGCTTTGTAAGAACCTTTTTATCCTCTGTGGAGAAGAATACTCAGAATAATTTTGAAACAAGGCAACCTGATATCACAGCATTTTGAGACAAACATTACAATTTGGCATCACATATTGATGCAGCAGTACAATAGAAACCTTGAAGTGTGGCCACAGTACAGTGCACCATGAATATTTTATGTTTCCAAATATGATACCCCATTTAACACCTATTCTTCCTTTTCTTCTGAAAAAACATAAGCTACTTCTCTAGTACTTTGAAGAATAGTAATCAATAGAAAAAGTTCTTTTTGCTTTCATATTCTGTAAGTTTTCCCAGAAATTTTATGATTTCCCCTTAATTTCATTTAGTTGAAACAGTTTCAATAAAGGCAACTGAAAGATGAGCAGTCTACAGCCTTAGAAGTACAAACAGCACATTGTTTATATAGGCACTCAGCCATAAATACACCCTATCTTACTGTACCAAATACGATTAGGACATCATTCTATAGTTATTCATACTACTCAAAAATTACACTTTACTAGATGCTTGCTAATTTTTCTGAGTGTTATTTCTTGGACAAATGATTTCATCCTTTCTGACTGAATATGTTCCTTATTTTCTCTATATAATATTGTACTTCATTTTTTCACAGTTTCCTCTCTGGAAAACCTATTTCTTTTAACTTCCCAATGAATTAGTAACACATTATAATTTTTCTATAAGATTTGATAGAGATATTTGAAGTATCACAGGTTAAAAATGTTAACAATTACTGGTGTTACAGGATGGTAGCAACCAGTAAAAATACTTTATAACAACAGTGTATGTGCATGTGTGTATGTTTACATATGTCCATCTCTTTATAAAATGAGTATTAGGATGAGGACTACTAGATATTTTAAGAATATTCTCCAAAGTTCATGACATACAAATGAATTGGAGTACTACAGGAAAAGGACAAGAACTTTTAAAATCCTGCTTATTCAGAATGTGCATTTAACAGGATGGTCTCTGTAGTTAACTATGATTTATCCAGGAATTTTTCAAACATTTCCTTTGAGGTCCTTTCTGAAATGCTTTAGTAACTTACTGTTTTAGATTATTGGCATAGTATACCCAATAAAATCTATATTTTAAAATAATTATCAATGACCTAACTGTGCTATTTAAATTTAAATTAATTAAAATTAATTCAACTGAGTTTTCAGTTCCTATATTGCACTAAATGCATTTCAAGAGCTCAGTAGCCACATGTGGCTGGTGGCTATTCTGC
The DNA here is from genome assembly GCA_020662805.1 of Glaucomys volans. Lineage (NCBI taxonomy): Eukaryota > Metazoa > Chordata > Mammalia > Rodentia > Sciuridae > Glaucomys > Glaucomys volans. Next base: position 198,634 of record JAJEJO010000578.1, on the reverse strand, counting down.
TGAGCAGCACAGTAGGACATTTCCATCATCACAAAAGTGCTACTAGACAGCACTGATTTGATCAACAGTTTTGATTGTAAATAATTGTCCTGTGGAATGCATGGATTAAATTTCTCAGTGTCCATTTTGCCATATTCTCTTGATTTTTTATACTTCTAATAAAATCTTATATCCATTTATTATTTATTCTTTCCCTTGAAAATAAACTATAAAATATAATTCTGTTTAGTAAAAGTCTGTGGATAAATAATTGAAGCTTGAGGATATATCTTGCAAGACTATGCACAGTATACCTTATGATGAAATGGGACATATTCCCATTTCAGCACAGGATCAGGGGAGCTCCATCAGCTGCCCTGGTCTGTGAATGTTTCCATGTTTGTTTGGTTTTGCTTAGCTTTGCTTTTTGTTGCCATAATCAAGATTAAAGGAGAAAAGTTTGTCCATCTGACTGATATTTCTCTGGAAGTATCCCCTTTTTATCACCCTAGATGTACTATTATCCAACATTGGAGTCAGTTAACTGTGTGACTTCACTTTCTTGTACTGAAACAAAACTTTAGGCTCTTAAATGATTAACAAGTCAATTTTCCTTGATGTGGTCCATGTTTGAAGGGTTAACAGTTCTCCCCCATGGTCCAGTGACCCTTTTTCCAGCCTCATTCCCCACCATTACTCAGGAACAATATGCTTTTTATTTGAGCCCTAGGGATTTGTGGCTCAGAGGTCTGCCACCTGAACCATGATCTCCCTTTGCCCTCCTGGGGAAATCCTTCCTTCTTACTTTGGTTCATCCTTATCTCAGTACACACATCATACCTCATTACTGGTTTCAGCAGCCCATCTATTCATTCTGTTTTCTGTCTGCCACCTTTCTAAAAAGTCATGTTCTCTCCCCAGGAGCCTCACTGTTCCTGGTTAAGGCCCAGCAACCTGGGACCGATCCCTTAGACTTTATCTGCCTCTTCATGAGGCACAACCATTAGTAGCACTTTGAAAGGAATCACCTTTTGCCTTAGTCCTTACAGGTTTTCAGTAAAACACTTGAAATATTTCAGGGTCCAATCTTTTTTATCTAGAGACCATTACTATGTGAGGTTAGATGCCTCTCCCCACCATTCAGCCAATTTAGAACTATTGCTCAAAGTGGTGGCCACTACCTGCATGTAAATATTTAAATTTAAATAAATGGAAATTAAAACATTAAAATTTTTAATTTCTCAGTTGCACTGGCAACATTTCTTGTGCTCAGTAGCCACATGTGGCAGTGGTTTCTGTGTTGGACAGCACAGATTGTAGGACAGGTCTGTCACTGAAGAAAATTTTCCTGGACAGTGCTGTTCTAGAACTTTTTTGTCACAGTCTGTCCCTCAATAGCATGAAGGTAGATTGGCATAAGTAACAAAATAATTGCTCTCCTTCCTTTCTAAATCATTTTTGAGGCCACTTCTTGCACATTTCTGAAAGCCTCATCTTGAATCCCTTGTCTAGGGGATCAGAGTGCCAAGCAAGCATGTAACAACTGAGCCCCTACTGTCACTCACATGATTGTGGATTGAGATTGAAGTCATATTAAGGGAAGATGGTTATATGATAAAGTCTAAAGCAGACTCTTAAAAGTATTTTAAATGTTTTAATAAGAACTTAGGACCACTGTGGGTTGGTTTGGTTTGGTTTCCCTCCACTATTGACCTAGCATTTAATGAGCACTTTCTAAGTAGCCAATAAGATACATAGTTTTAAGGACTTTATACTTAATCTTCTCAAAGTTCCTAGATAATATTATTGACCCATTTTACAGGTGAGGCAAAGTTGAGAGAGGTTAAGTAATTCCCCTGTTCATATAGCCAGTAGATTGCAAAGATGAGTCTTCCTACTTATTTTGTTATGATCTTCCTTGGACTGGTTACCCAAGTTGTTACAAGGGTCAACAAAATGTAAATCTGTCTGGAAAAAGAAGGCTGAGGGACTGTATTATTATCAGCCTCCTGGGTCTGGGAGAAAATTGGGCAAATTTCTTTCCAGAGGAAATATTAAAAATTTTAGAATTAAGACAAATCTATATAAACTTATTCTCTCTCTCTCTTTTTTTTTTTTTTTTTTTTTGGTGGGGCTGGGGATTGAACCCAGGGCCTTGTGCATGGGAGGCAAGCACTCTACCAACTGAGCTATATCCCCAGCCCTAAATTTATTCTTTTTATAGTTACTTATTTTTATGTTGTGTAGGGAAAAAGCTTAAGCATGAAAGATCATAAGAAAATTGCCATTAAAATATTGATTCTTCTTTCTTTCTAGTACTCCCCTAGCATGACAATGAGTGTGTGATCCAATACCAAGTCTCCTCATGAAAACCACAGTGAGTCAGCCCTTCTCAGAACTACTATGGAAGAAAATTATTCATCACAGTGTACAGTTAAACAAAGGAATCTCGGCCACACCAAACCAATCTTTTTATTTCCTGCTCTCTCCCCTATTTTGTGAAGAAAGCAGGTCCAAACACGATCCAAACAACTGTACGGAGCGGCACATTAGAATTGCCCTAAACTGAACTGCAAATAATTATCTGTGTATGTATATGTGTGGGAAAGAGAATGTATCGTATATGCGGATGTTATATGGACATATACGCATACATGCATTGACCCACGGGACATTGTAAAATATTATCACACATCTTAAGTAGAAATAAGTAGGAACTTTTATTCCATCCTTTTTTTCACGTTTACATTTTAATTATTAAAAGTTGCTCCTGCCCCTTCCCTGAACTATTTTGTGCTGTGTATATCACTGCTTTATATAAGTTATTTTTTAAGGTGAATTCAGATGTTATGGTTTTGTAAATGTCTGCAATCATGGATAGGAATAAAATTGCTTATTTGAGAGCTTTCATTAAATTGTGTCTCATGCAAGTTATCCTGTGAATCCCAAAGTGTACTCTCTCAAGAAATGAAAGTGTGTCTTCATTCTATGTCAAATCAAACAATTTCTCAGTTACATTCAATGAAAAGTATTTTTGTATTTTTTTTATTTGAGAAAAACACTTCAAATCAACAAAGCTTAACTGGGGCCTCACACAGTATATTTCTGCAATAACTACTTTAAATGGAGTTCTTGATCTGTTTGTCAAGATGTTAGATGATAAAGAAATCATTAATTAGCTCAAATTACTGGACCATAGCAATAAAGTGACAGGGTTTGTCATATTTTAGCAACATATATCTCTTTAACGTGATAAAGCCCAGAAGTGATAATAAAACCATTTGCTTGGATTTGTCATTTCTTACCAGGCATAGTAGAGGTAAATTTTTAATAACATACCAGTGTGAAGTGGTATCTAGTTTTTATTCAGACTTCCTGTGAACATATCCACATAGACATTGCAAGCAAACACATTGAAATGATTGAGACTTTAAATTCAAGGGAGAAAAGAGCTTTTAGGACAGCTGAGGACTTCTGCAGTGCTACTTTTTTGAGCCTGCATCTTGCTTACTATCAGCAGAATGGAGTGGCATCAGTCACTTCTGCTGTCCCTTGTCACTGGCAACAGAGCATCTGCTCTATTTCTGGTACACAGGGAGTAACACTTTGCTTACAAAATTTCTACAGTAACATTGATTGATGATAGGTCAATCATTTACACTGATTAGGGGTCAATCTGGCTATTGTCTTCAGTGGATTAAGTCTATTTTATGTGATGAACACTTCAGTAAAGAGTGAGGAAATGTTAAAGACAAAAATTATTCCCCTTATGAAAGCACCATGCTCTCTTACACTTTCCAGATCTTTTGAGTTGTGTTTATTATACATGCAAGCACCAAATGTTAATTAAAAAAAATATGAAGACCTGAACGTTGGATTTTAAAAGATAATTTGGTGATCTTTTGTGTTATAATCCTGACACAAGTAACCACTGATAAACACCAAGTATATATACAAACTCCAGAAACTTACAAGCATCATTTAACTTCACGTAAAAGGAGTCTTCTCTTTCCTGTAGGCTTGTGGTCTCTAAGAGAAAATTTGTCAGTATATTTGCTAGTTCTTAATCTCAGATGTTTTATTTATCTCAAATTCATACCAGTTGGTTCCTTCTGCAAATAACGATTTTTGCCTGTGCATGTCAAAGGTGCTGGTCAGAACTGTGGAGGGGAAAAGAGCAGAATTAAATTTATGTTGCAGATTTAAGCTATAATAAAATTAGGCCCAATTAATTACACTGTAGCCAGTGTCAAGTGTCGGAACTGGGCACAGGAGAGCAGCCCCACACCCGTGTGTCATGCTCTCAAGCTGCAGAGACCTGAATAAAAATTCAGACCAAAAGGTCCTTACCTCAAGTCAAGGTAACCTGAAGATGGCACTTTGTTCAGACTCCCGAATTACCAAGAAGAATTGTAAGTTTTACTTTTTATGATAATTGTACAAAAAATGACAGTCCTAAGCTTAATCTCACAGGGCTAGAATTCTTAAACATTTTGTTTACTTTCTTCTCTGTTTTATGGATCTTGATTTCTTTTATTGCCTTCTGAGAAGGCATTGTTTCTTATCACAAAAAATCACCAACCTGATTTTACTTGCACTTATTTTGGAGGTAATCCTAGAATATGAACCTTATCATGAGCCCCATTATTTCTAATTTACTTAATCAAAAAGGTAAAATATGGTTTTTGTTTATTTGTTTCCAAGTTACAACAACCAATTTGTCATAAATGTTTATTTCATTTTCTTTTTTGGAGCCCAGATTAAAAATAGCTATTTCAGATTTAAAAGTTCCTGAAATAGTTGAAATATTATTTTTGAGGAAAAGTAGTATTATAAGAAAACCAGAATATACACATGCTTCATTTTTATATCCAAATGATTTTCTCATGTACTAAAGGGAGGATAGTATCAGTATATTAATTTTTTTAGACTTTAAATCGTTTAAACTTTATCATTTTTCTTATAATAAGAACATTTAATCTTTTTCTCTTATGTTTTCCATCTCCATCAAAGCACTTATGTTGCTGTTGATATGCACTACCTGTTCCTAGGATTATTTTTACACATTTCACCTCACAGTAATTATATCAGCAATTCTTGCCTACATTAAACATGTAATACACATATAAAATGTGAAAATAAGTAGTTGGTGAAAACATTAATTCTTGTTACTCTGTTTTATATTCTGCCTCAGTCCAGTTGAAAATGCATGCCATTCTTTCCATGTTATGTATTATTCTTAAGCAGCTGTCTCTTAAATTGCCCATGGGAACAAAGACTATGGGGTGCTATTGACCTGGTACAACCCTGCATTCGATGGGTGAATCCAGCTCTCCCTTAAAAATGTGCCAATTTGTGGTGGCACACACCTGTAATCCCAGTGGTTCAGGAGGCTGAGGGAGGATGATTGTGAGTTCAAAGCCAGCCTCAGCAACTTAGCAAGGCCCTAAACAACTCAGTGAGACCCTGTCTGTAAATAAAATACAAAATAGGGCTGGAGATGTGGCTCAGTGGTTGAGTGCCCTAGTATCGCTCCCACCAAAAAAGTGCCAATTTGTACTCAGTTGCTGATGAATAGGAATTTTAAGCTAAGAATCTGAGGTTAAGATTTACCTATTGCCAAAAGATTCACAAGTCAATTCTGTTCCTTCACCAGGAAGAGTGCCCAAACATTCCTTTCCCTCCAGGAATAAAAGAGAGAAAACTTCTTCTATTTCTATTTTTACTGTTCTCTAAGATATGTAAACTCCATTGCATTTCTTAGAGTCTTTCAGTTAATGCTCCAGTTTAAAACACAGCAAGCAAGTAAAAAATATAAGTTCAGTTTGGGGCATGAGGAAGCTGCACATCTACCTGCACCTTTTCATCATGTCGTTCTGGGGATGTGAAGCAAAGCGTTCGCAACAGTTCCTGGTCAGGGGCATTCCCTATGATCTTCAGTTCCCTAAAACCTGATTGGCTTCCTTCATGGCTTTCTCCATGCTTCCCTCCCAGGCCCTGCAACCTGCAGGAGAGATAAGATACATGAACATTTAGAGATAAAATACTGAATATTTTTACTTTCTCATTCCTACAATTTTCGTCTCCATATAGTATTATTAGTTTTCCCAGGGAAAATAATTGGAATTTTCATTTCTTGATTATCACTTAATTGCAAGCAGTGCCACAAATCATAGCTTCCTGACATTAGAATACATTGTCATATTTTGACACTAGTTATCCCTTTTTTATGTTTTATGAATTGTGATTCTCTTTCCTTGAAAACACCAGTTGATACAAATAGCCTATGAATACATAGTGTAGTGAGAAGTCTAACCTGGGGGAAGAATTGTCACATGTTTTCCAAAACACAATCATTTATTTATATTTTTCCCTCCTGGTAGAATATATTTCTTGTTTGCTGTGAGAAGTAGGAATCTGTATTTTCTCTAAAACTCTGTACCAATTCTTAAGTATTTGTAAGAGTCTCCCTCAGATTGTGAGCCATACCTTGAAAGATACTGGAAAAGTAAGAGTGATGAACCATGATTAATAACACTTCATTTTGCACACTGAATGTGTGTGTACCTGTCTGCGTGGTCAGGGATGGTAACATAAAGTTTCCTCACAAAACACTCCCAGTGTGATTCACATTATTTAAGAGTACAACTGGTAAACATAATTCTTTCCTTTCATGACTTCTCATTTCGATGATGAAGCAGTGATAGAAGTGATCTGGGAGGGAAAGAAAGTACTACAACACACGAGCAGATGGAGTCTCCAAGGTCCAGACTTGACATGCCCATGATAGCTTGTCCATATTAGACCATCTTATGAGGGCACTGTATCCAAAGATAAGGGCATGATTATTAATCTTCAGTCACTCCATTATCTTGCAAAGATTCATACAGTAATTATAGTTTTCTGATGTACACATTTGTATATAAGAACTTGAATTGTCATTATTAATTTATTTCACCAAAAGCATTAACTTTACCCAAGAACTGTAATTCAGATTGAGAGGGATGACCTACAGGTGAAAAACACACCTGAGACCTCTTTAATTACTTTTCTAAACTATATTCTAAAGAGAAATTCTCAGCTGAATAAGTCTCCCAAGGAGAATTTCTTCTAAGTTTCTCCTGTTAACTAAGTATAATTGGTTTTCCTGAATAGAAGAATAATTTCTGTAAGAATTTAAATGTGAATATTTTTGCTTCTACATCTTTGGAAACGAAATACAGTACTATATGTGGGTAGTGGACTCTATATATTTAAAGTGGGACTAGATGTTTTCACGTATTCAACTACAGTTTGTCTCTTCCCTCTTTGCAAATTTACCCATTATCAAGACAAAAACTGGACTCGTTTTGATTATCTGAGTCATTGAAATGTTATGATCTGCTCCTAAAATATTTAGCATTTCATTTTTAAGTGAGATGTGCTATTAACATGATAAAGGCAGTATTGATGTTCCCAGAAAAAATGATATGAAGGATTTATTCACAATAACATTAAAACTTTATCCACTTTCTCTTTTGTACCAAGTGGCCTCAGTACATTGCCTGAGAATGAAATCTGGATTCCTCACAGTATCCTCAGAACACAATACAATTTGTTATCAACTAACTTTCTATAATCTCTTGGTAATATTGCTCATTTAAATGTAATCAACCACTTATTTTTTTCGAAAATAATTCAGTCTGTCCTGTTTACATAATTTGACAGGAAATCTACTTTAATTTTGCAATACCTTAGAAATAGTCTTAATATAAACTACTGATTTAACTGTGTGTGTGGCTTTCTATCAGATCATATTTCAAAATACTTTCCTTGCATTAAGACAATTAAAAACTTAAAATATATATATTTACAAACAACATGCTGTTGTTTCAGACATGAAAATATGGAGAAGTCTTTATAAGTAGAATTCTTTATTCATAATAACCTTCAGTTTATTGAATTGTTTAATTAATCTGTGGTTTTAAGAATATAATAAGTTGTTTTCTTACTACATGTGTTAAGTTGTTATACCTATAATGTCTTCCTGGAAAAGCAGAATTATTTGTAAGATTTTTATAAGTGCACAATTTATGTATAAATATAATTGGAATCTGGGATGACTCAGTAATCTACTATTCTTAATTCAATAATAGCCACCAGCTATCTGGCACATTTTGTAAATTTTGCATCTGTGTATGTATGCGTGTGTGTATGTGTATGTGTATGTGAGTGTGCACGTGCACATTATTACATTTATCCTCAAATGGGTTTATTACTTAATGTTTTTGTAAAAGTACTTGAGCTGTTCATGTGATGGAAAAGTTGCCATAAAGATGTACATAAATGCCACTTATTTTGGCACATCTTCACATTTAATTTATAAAAATACAGCTTTTCATTTACAGTTTCTACCCTTTCATTTCTAGCCTCTACTTCAGTGGTATTGGAAAAGTAAATTATTCATATAAAGCCAGCATAAATGTTTTCTGAATGACAAGTCAAAATATAAACTATTGTAGACATCTGTATATATAATTGAATTAGAAATGTTGCCTTATAGAAAATGCAGGAGTCTGTAATATCAAAGAATTTATATACATTAAGAAAATGCTATGATGAGTGGCTGGCTGTATGTGGTTAGGTAACTAAATTTTGCCAAAAAATAACTAATATTATTAGCAAATCAATATTCATTAATGGATGAAGTTTTGGTATTTTATTCCAAGTGGAACTATAATTCCACATGATGTGGAAATCTGAAGCATTTATTTAGGCAATTCATGCAATACTATGCTTGTGTTCAATTACTTTCATCTTTCTGATGAACTGTACAGATAGATGGTTGCCTAAGTTTGCCATGAACATTTCCCAAATAAAGATTCTGAAGTAGATTCTGCATACTATTGTATAGATGAATAAGAATATAGGAGGAGGAAGATCTATAATTGGATTAAGGATTCATCCTTAGATATCAATGGAAATACATAAATCGTTTTTTCAATAAATTTTAAAATACTGGTTCACATTATTTATTATGGCTTTGACCCAAATGGAATCTTCTAGTTCAGTGATGCAGCACATTTATACATAATGACTTGAAAGGAAAGTGTTATAAATCGCACCAGCCAGCCAGACAGTCTGAGCCAAAGGTTACTACAAGTAGCTTATCTGGTGATTTTAGCTAGGTGTCTGGATTCTGGGGTCTGGAGCACCAGTAACAAGGCAATAGAGGGATCCTTTCTTCTTTTAAAACAGGAAGAAGTCATATAACCAAGAACTTTTCTGTAAGTTATTATTAGTGGTCGAAGCATTATGTAGGTTCAGGGCAGGAACTTGCAGAGATAAATAAAAATCTGCAGAATCAGTTTAATTTCCCCTCAGCTCCTGTGATAAGATAATAAAGAGTGAAGGTATCCAAAATGAAGGGAAAGAAGAATGTGAGTATCTGCATTCCTAGCCCCCCAGAAGTCCAAGCGATCAATGTTTGTTTCATAGTCCAGCACAGCCTTCAAAGTGAAGAAACACGTTTGTATCAAAAGAGGGATAAAAATTAAAAGAAATTCTAGAAGTTTTATTCTCTACACAAAGTTTGATGAGAATATGGTGTTGCTTAAAGGAAATCCTACAGCCAGAAGACATTGTACATATAAATGTTCAGTTGTCTCATTCAGTTTGCTAAGTTTCCTTTAAGTAAATTCTGGGCTTCACTTGGCTATAGCTGCATGTCTCTGTGAACAGGAACCTTAAATTCTCATCACAAAGCTGTCTTTCCATCTTACAGTCCACAATTCTTGCCGGCAATAGGAATTGAACTCTTGATACCTAGTTATAGTACATGAAAACAATTTGCCTTTAAATGTGTTTTCAATAAAATATCAGTATCATATGTATTATGTAAACTAGTATCAGTTACATAAAGGAATTCAGCATTGCTTACTTATGTAAATATTGTTTCAGAGAAACAGCTTATGAATTGAAAACCAAATGTATTCTTGATACCTTTTCTATCACAGTGCTCAGCATTTTGTCATCCAGTTAGCCATTATTCACTTATGTCTGAAGGGATATCACACAAATTTAATGGTCTCAAAATTGCTTTAACAACCTGTATCAGTCATTGAAATTGACATTAATTTTAATTGTAAGAACTTAGCGTACCATTTTTAAAAAGCAGTTACTAGCCATATTTTCACATATTTACTTTATATTTAAGAGGTAAATCTACCCACATTTTCTGATTCAATGGAAAACCCTCAGAGAATTGAGTATACATCCATTTAAGAAAAGATAGTCCAATGAATACTTTAAAATATTAGCCATATATGAAAATGTAAGATGAAAACAGAAGTACTAACAATCCCATGATAGTCATCTCACTATGCAAGTCCTCAAATGAATGCCTAAATTCAAAATTTAAATGCTCAACATAACATTTATTGATAAAAAGAAATGTGTTGAATCAAATAAAATCAAAACCAACATAGGAGCCCTATCTAATTGCCTGAAGGGTAGATGGGTAAATCCACTGTCAGAATCTCTAAGGTCTCCACAAAACCAGACCATAACCAAACTCCAAACATTGTCACTCGAGTTTAAAATTCAATACATTTACCAAAAAATACCATTTAAAATAGGCTGTACAAAATTTTCAGATTCTTCTTAATAATTATAATCTTGCTGAAATGTATTTAGTTGTAAAATGACATGGTTCAATGAAATTCAGTACAGAATATAAAACACTGAAGGTCCAAACCTCTGCAGAATTTGTATGCTGAGTATTTCTATAATGAGCCTCCTAAATCATTCCAGAGGAGACATATGGGTTGAACAAAAGACTGAACAGCTGACTCTGATTCCTTTACTTCCCAGTTATTTAAAATATTGTTTGGAAAGGTATTTACTACTATATTTTCAAGTTCTAGAGAGATTTGCCTAATGTTTCTGTGTAAGGGACTTCGACTGAACTGTGCATTTGCAAAAGTGAATAGCAAATATCATCCTTCAAGTAACTAGAAATATTTTGCTGCTTTGCCCTCATAGTGGGTACTTCAGAAAATATGAAATACAGATTACAAAAGTGTATGTTTGAGTCAACAGTAATGTTCATTTGACATTTGTTTAAAATAAACACAATAAAATATCTTTCTGGTTTACTTGGGAGTATTGATTTATCAAGTTTTTCATGACCTGAGCTCTTGCATTGGGTCTCAAAAATTTATATTCTTTTCACCTCACTTGTGCATTAAAATGGTACTGAAAGTGCATAAGCTTATTCAACTAAAGAGAAGTTTTTAGAGCAAGTGATTAAATCAGAAATCTTTCCCATTCAAGTTGCAAAAATAGATGTTCTTACTCCTCATGAGTGGAAAATTGGCATTTACGCAGATTAATGATTAATCACCAAACTGCCACAAAAACTTCCAGTTCAATAGTTAAATGCATACAGCAAATTCCTAACCTACTTTAGGAGAATTCGTCCTGCTGAAGATGAAAGTTTACACTATCAACTTTATATTACAGATCACTTTGTGATGGTCTACTTTTGGTTGCTAAAGTAAACTACATGATTTCTAATATTTTCAGATGTAAATGGTAACAAAACATTTCAAATATATTGCTGGAAAGTAAACCTATACACAAAAATAATATTGAGAAAGTAAGGATGAATTGCAAAAAATAAGTAAGTTTGGCTTTGGAGAGATAGAATACATACGTTCAGTTATTTATTAATATATTTCAACCTTCAAACCCTTTAGATTAAATAGTTTCTAATTTTACAAATTTAACTTATATTTTCCTATTTGTTTGAAGGGTGATAATTAACAAATATTCAGAACATGCTTAGAGTTTAAAACATTTGTCAGTTACTTGACTACTGATTTTTATTCTCAGTGATTGTGTTAAAATAGTACATTAAACTGTTTTTCAGGCTTAACTGTAAGACAAATTAAGCTAGAGGGATGAAAGACCTGGTTTCTGAGGATGTTTGTATGAGGAACTGTTTAAACTAAAAACATAGTCTATGCAATTTGGAATGCAAACCCAGAATTGTAAAAGAAGCTTCCCATGAGATTATCTTTATTCTCCTGTCACAAGTACTCTTATTTCTCAAGCCACATTTAAAGCAGAGGTAGGGTGAATGTGGTTGGATGGGTTGGAAATGTCAAAAAAGGGACCAAAATGTTTAATTTTCTTTTCACAATAAGAACATTACATGCACAATACTCTTACTGGTCAGTGAGGAGAGCAATTAGATACCATGTTATCTTGAATAACTGAAATCTAAATTCTCAATAGGAAACTTACATACCTTTTGTGAACGCAAATTCCCCCCACCCCGTTTATCTCATACTGTTGCCCCAGTATCTGCAATTAGTCTCGGAGTAGAGTTACTCTAGCCTTCTTGAAGGAACTTTCGTAAGTAGCTATTAGGATATGTGTGGCTCTTGAAACCCCTCTTTTATTCCTTGCAGAGTAACAGGCACTGGTGAGCAGGGTCTAATCTATTTTTTTGAAACAGTATTAAGACAAAAAAGAATCCATGAAAAATAGTTAACTAAAAGCCACATCAATGCAAATCTTTTAACTGCTATAGCAGGTGATAAGGGCAACTCACAATCACCGTAATCCTTCCTGTAATGAATTATTATATTCAACAAAAAGAATTCCACTTCTCCATGAGACAGTCTTTCAAGATGTTTGCTTTGGGGCTAACCATAGTCCTCATCTCTACCACAAAACCCATTGTTTGCCTTCAAGACAGTTGACAGCAGTTCTTCTCAATCTGCTCCTACAAGTATCCCTCCCCACTGGTCCCTGGAGTCCTATTATAGGAACAGTGCTGGTAAACACTTGTCACTGACTGGGCAGCTGGTGATTCCTTCAGTCAGTGCCAGCTCCTTAGCAGTTCCTCAGAGTGAACCAATCACCACTGCTCCCCTACGTCGAGTCCCCTGTCCCAGGGTTCCTATAGAGGCCCGTGAAACTTTCAAGCTATTGTAAACTTTACTTCCAACTTCTGTTTTTTCAATCAACATATTACAAGGAATTCTATAGTTTGTGTTGTCAGATTTTTTTTTTAATTTTCTTGTCTATCTGGGTTTTAGCTTTTAAAGGCAAGAAACACTGTTTAGTGACAGATAGAAAATGATAATTCATCAATGTGCTCATGATATTTTTATTGAACATACTAACTGGTTTCTACTGGTAAATGTTAGGCATGTAATATTAGGTAGGCATCTAATCCTTGTCAGTCCTGAGTTTGCTCAACTTTTTTATGCTACGTGGCACATGATAACACTAAAACAAATGTCTACTAATCTTATGTATGATAGCTTTTTAAAATATACATGTGTAGTAATGTTTTTAATGAAATGCTTTTAAATATTTAATGTTTTGTAACAATAGAAGAGGGGGCAGAGGAAAAGAGCATGCTTAATTATTGTTCCTTCACATGGATAAAGTAGATCATATTGGTTTATTTTCCACTTCTTCGATCAATAGTTTTTCGGTATTTTTGTGTTTTGTTTTTTGTTTTTGTTTTTTTGGAACCCAGGGGTGCTTAAACCACTGATCTACATCCCCAGCCTTTTTTATTTTTTATTTTGAGACAGGGTCTCACTAAGTTGCTGAGGCTGGCTTTGGACTTCCGATCCTCCTGCCTCAGCCTCCCAAATTGCTGGAATTACAGGTGTGCACCATCATGCCTTGCCAACAGTTCTTAAGTACAGTTCACATTAAGTGTATTTGTGCCTCTCAGACTTCTAAAAATCAGTAAATGTAAGTAATGGAGTTCTATTTTAGCTCACATTTTTATTACATCTATGAGGTTTTCTCTGTAAACATAATTCATCCAAACATAGCAAGGCAGCATTTTCTCATCCAAACATGTTCATTTAGCTACTGCAACTTCTAACAGGTGGGGAGGACATGGGTTAGTGGGGAGGCAATCATATCCAGTAACTGATGAATTACATGCCTTTCAAAAATTAAAATAGCAGTTACTTAAGGAAAACAAATGATAGTCCAACATATTTCTCAAATCAGTATATTGACGATGGTTTACTATAGTTAACAGCTATTACATCTCAGAGATAAAATGAGCTCCCCCTAAGGAGATAAGTTGAATTAACTAGTGAGCCTGCTGATTAAAATACTTTGTTTTTACTGTATGTTCCAAATGATTCACAAGTATGCTCAAAGGCTGAAATGGAAGAGCGAGGTGAGGGGTTATCACAGTTTCCCTGACCTAGGCTGCTGAGTCAGGTTAGAAATATTAAAGATAGGAGAAATTTAAGAACTAAAGACAAGACACGGAAATAAGCGAAAAGTGGGAGCATGGTGGGATAATCAAGCTCTAATGGAGACTGGATCAAACAAGGAAAAAGAGTCCCAGTGCTTTATTTAAATGGGTAGGAACACCAATGAGATTCAGAGTGAAGGACTTCCTAAAGAAAACAGGATGAAGATGGCAAAAACAACTTGGTTGGGGCTTAGCAGATTACACCTGCCTCCTCTGCTGCCAGGCTGCTGCGTTTGAACCCACAGATGTCTGAGCCAATGGGCTAGGTGTTGGCATGAACTGAGCAGTCCTCAATGGGTGGAATTTCACCCAGAGTTCTCAGAAAAACAACCCCCTGCCTTGGGATGGCTCATACAAACCATAATTCATTCACTGCCCCCCACATGAGGTTGGGTGGAGAAGTGCACTACACTGACCCTCTGGTGGGGCAGGCGGACTGTGCCTGGGCATAGAACCAGGGAGCACACAGGTAGCTTCCTCCCAGAACTCCTCCCAGGTAGCTTCCTCTCCCAGAACCAGAATGGTGCACAGAAGCCTAAAGGTCTCCAGAAATCTCAGCCCTACTGTGTTTCCACTGGGTCATCAACATCAACATCAAGAGCAGCAACATTCGTAAACTTTTTAACACTGTAAGTTTAACCATCATTCCATACCAAGTCTTTATTCATCCTTCCATGTCATCCTTCAACATGCAAAAAATGAAGCAAAATGTAAATTTGACTCACCCCAAATGGGAAGATGGAGATACATTCCTAATAAGGAATGTGTGTAATTTCTGCCATAATAAAAATTCTAAAAAACATCAAAGTTTAGTTGTTTGTGGGGTTTTTTTCTTTTTTGCTTATTTTTATTACTTAAAAAATACAGAAATAAAAACCTCTTATTGGAAACAGTGTAGTGTCACAGAGTGACAAACCACAGTATCAGCAGATAGAAAACATGGTTCTGTCTTGCTGTCACAACATGACTCTGGACAGGTTATTTAGGTTCTCACTGAGGCTCAGTTTGTTCACTCAAAAATAAGAATATGGATTTGAAAAATCTGTAAACACCAAAACCTTCTCATGGAAATAGTAGATAAATATCTCTTCTTATTGCTATCACATTTTGATAGTAATAATAATGTAATGCTATATTTGATACCTGACGTCAGGATGAGATCTTACAAATGCCTGGAAAATGATTGTATTGTAGACAGTCTGGAAAAAAAAAACACATTTTTTTTTTTTTAGATCTTTTCTGCTAATAAAAACAAGTGCTGGGCCTAATTTTTCTGAAGATTTGCCACTATTTTTGAGTTCACTTTCCTATGTTAATAATCTTCATTGAAAATGCCACACAAATGTTTTTTTAAAAGTCAGTTTTCACAGAAAACTCCAGGTTCCTGAAAAAGCAACCAAGACATGATGGTAGTCAAAAGCCATTTGATTAAGTATGTGCTTTACCCAGTGGATTAAGCCCACTTGAAAGTTTTATTTATTATCTTTTTTAAAACAGACTTTATCTTAGTGTTTTGTCTCTTGTTTTGTTTTGTTTTCGTCGTGCTGGAGCTTGAATCCAAGGTCTCCTGCTTGCTAGCAAGTGCCCTACTATTAAGCTGCACCCCAGCCCACACCGTATCTCTTAGAACAATTTCAGTTGTAAAATTGAGCAGATGGTACAGGGACATTCTGTAAATGCCCT
>JAJEJO010000578.1:61088-182588 GCA_020662805.1 Glaucomys volans | reverse complement strand
GCCCACACTGTATCTCTTAGAACAATTTCAGTTGTTGTAAAATTGAGCAGATGGTACAGGGACATTCTGTAAATGCCCTGTCCCTACACATGTACAGCCTGTCCCTTATCAATTTGAACATCCCTAAGATGATACATTTTTTTCTATTGATGAACCTTCATTGACATAACCAAATAATATTTAACTAGGATTTTCTTTTAAATGTCAAGGTCTGTATAGGATGAAGTTTTGTCATCTCGACTACATTCTGAGCTTAACTACACCTAGTAAAATAAAAACAATTTGTCTAGTCTCTAAAAACCTCTGACCTGGTCAGTTGTTCATAGTATTTTTTTTTTTTTTTGGATGTTTTTCTGTTTTTTTTTTTTTTTTTTATTGTTTGCTCTAATTAGTTGATGGCACAATGCATTTTGATTCATTGTATACAAATGGAGTACAACTTTTCATTTCTCTGGTTGTACATGATGTTGAGTCTGTTCATACTATTTTAAGAAAATAAGCGTTAAAATATAAAAGCATGTTTTTATGAAGTCATTTTGTTCTTGTGGAGATGTTCTGCTTTTTGTTTTCATTTGTTGAGAGAACTCTCAATGTCCACTTGAAGGAGGAAAGTCACCGTAATAATTCCAACTGATATAGTAATAGGATTTTGTACCTGAGATTTTGAAAAGATGAGTTTAGAAAAAGAAGAAAAAAAGATGTCCTAGGAAAGCAAAGTTAATACAAAGATCTTGATTTAAATGCCCAAAGTCCAATCAGCCATTTGATGGTTTAACATCAAGCTTCAGAGGACCTCATTTATTTTGGAGTTAGAGTAAGAGGACAAGGAGGAAGAGGCAGTTCCAGATCAAATGGGAGATTCTGGCACTAAATGCTTACCCTCAACAGTCATACTGCAATATCTTTGTTAGTCTGTGATTTCTTATGGACATTCATCCTTACATGGTTGTGCAATTTGTCCAGAAATTCTAGTTAATTTAAGGCACTTGGTACCTCACAGATTTATCATAATCATATATGTACACACATATGTATTATATTTTAATTCATTTTGTATTTTTGACTTTTTAAAATCATGCTAGAGCTTACATATATATGTGGGAGAAAATTTGTTTGCATTGTCTAAATTGTCCAGAAAAAAGAGGCTTTAAGTTGGGTTTTATTAATGAAGGCTCCTGAAGAAGGTTAAAATCATATTTTTTGTTTCATCGCTCTCTCTCTCTCTCTCTCTCTCTCTCTCTCTGTATATATATATAATATATATATAAACACACATGCATAAAAACACACACATTTACCTATTACAATAGTACTTGTGTCTTGCAATTTTTTTATTTTTAGTTGTAGATGGACACATTACCTTTATTTTATTTATTTTTGTGTGGTGCTGAGGATTGAACCTAGTGCCTCACACATGCTAGGCAAGCATTCTACCACTGAGCCACAACCCCAGTCCTGTGTCTTGAAATTTTGAATACATTTTAGAATAAAATTTCATTTTACAAAAAGTATTTTATAAAATATACTGAATTTTTGCAGTTAAAATTATATTTAAAAACTCAAGGATGAAATACATTTTAGATTAATTTTGAAAATAATGTAATCATGAGAGCTAAGTATTATTAAAAAAATAAAATAGTACTAAATATCTAGGAGAATATTAGCAAAATCTCCATCTTTTGTTGGTTCCTGGCTCCACCATTTCCCACTGTGTGGCTTTGGACATGGTACTTACCTTTTCTGTGTTTATTTTCCCTAATGTAAAATCAGAATTACTAATGAAACTCCATATCAATCCATGCAGGGATTGTATAATTACATGAACTGATGCATATAAATCATTTTGTGTATTATCTAGCACAATAAATGTGGTTTTGATTATTAATAACTCTTTTAGTCAGCTTTTTTTGCTTCCACGACTGAAGACCTGACCAGAACAATTGTGAAGTAGGAAAAATTTATTGGAGGGCTGACAATTTCAGATGTCTCAGTTCAAAGACAGCCAGCTCCATTCCTCAGGCTTCAAGGTGAAGCAGAACATCATGGCAGAAGAGGGTGGCAGAGGGAAGTGGCTCACATGATGATCAGGGAGCAGAGAGAGAAGCTCCACTGGCCAGATACAAAATATATACCCCAAAAATCACACCCCCAATGACCCACCTCCTCCAGTCACACCCTACCTGCCTTCAGTTACCACTCAGTCCCCAGGATTAACTCACTGATTGGGTCAAGGCTCTCACATCCAATCATTTCTCCTCTAAAACTTCTTGCATTGTCTCACATTAGCTTTTGGGTGACACCTAAGATCTAAACCATAACAGTAACAAAATCTAATGATTCTCTTCTCTTTCATAATTAGAAAATATTGAAAGAAAAACTTTTTAGAGTCTTTTTTTTTTTTTTTGACCAGGGATCGAACCCAGGAGATACTTAACCACTGAGCCACATCCCCAGCCTGCTCTTATTTTTTATTTTGAGACAGGGTCTCATAAAGTTGCTTAGAGTTTCATAAGTTGCTGCAGCTAGCTTGAAATGACAATCCTCCTGCCTCAGCCTCCTGAGCTGCTGGAATTATGCCCAGTTTAGACTGATTCATTTATACGAATAAAATACTTAGGAGTTAGGAAAAAAATCCCACATTCTGTATGCATATTTCTCTTAAAATCAGCTAGTAAATTTCCCATTTTGAATCTGAAAAAATATAAGGTGTTTTTCTATATCTCAGCCTGTAGGATACATTGGCTGACTAAGAAGTTATAACTTCAGGGATTCTTTTATTAAAAATCTCATGGCACGTATAGGACTGGAATTTTTAAAATATTTTCCAAAAATCACATTCTATACTAATTCTGCTTTTTAAAAACATGCCTGGTTAAATAGCATGGTGGTTCATGCCTATAATCCCAACTCCGAGGGCTGAGGCAGGATGATGGCAAGTTCAAAGCAGAATCAGCAATTTAGCAAGAGAGAGCAAAATAAAACAAAAAGGGTTGGGAATGTAACTCTTTAGTAGAGCATTTGTGTTGAACTCACCCTGGGTTCAATCCCCACATGGCAAAAAAAATTTTTTAATTTTTAAAAAATTTTCATGGTTAATCAAATCTTTTATAATAAAATCAGTTATAGAAAAATGTTATTTACCAATGTCTCAGGGATTGTTAATTTTTGTTACTTTATTGGTATTAAAAAGAAAGAACTAGAAAACTAGCTGATACAAAATTTCTGTTAATATAATGCTATTTGTAGGATGAATTCTGGATTCAGGCCAATTTGAGCCTAATCAAAACATATTCTCTATCTACTGTGCAATAACCATCAAGCAGCTGGAATATCCAGAAGTATGAAGAATTTTATATTAGTTATACTATTCACTTTACCAAGAAAATGCACCCAAAACTATTTAAGAAAGAGGGTCACCAAATTGAAGTTTGAGAAGTGGTTCCAGCTACCTAATCTGCCAAGTGTTTGCACAGTTACCTCCCATGCTGCCTCAGGGCTCAGCCCAACAAAGGTCACCTCCCCCAGAGCTCTTCCCTGACCCTCTTAGCCAAAGTCACCCACATCAATCCATTTGCTGCTTTAGTTTCTTCATAGAACTTACTCGTCTATTAAACTCTCTTACTTTACTGGTTTGATATGTGCGTACCTTTGGTCTTCTCCCTCTGAGATGTGAGCTCTATGAGGACAGAACCGCCTGTCTTGCTCACTCTGCCCAGAGTGGTCCTCTGGGCAGAATGAACAAGTGACTGAATGAGACGGTGACTGAAAGTGAATCACAGAAACAGCCGACCTGCAGCCTCTTCATTACTCTGTGTGGTTGACAATTTGGGAGTTGGATGTGGATAAACCCTAGACAGTTAGATCCCCATCACAGTTTCCCAGGTATCCAGCCCTGAGCATGGAATGCTGAACTGGCAATGGAAGGGGCTGGAGCTGGTCCATGCTTTAAAGGGATCCATGTATCACAGGTGCACACACCTCAACTCATCACACCCGTCAGCATACTCAGGCTCCCGGATCTGGCACTGGGCACTAATATTGCACCATCCTTGACCCTAAGTCTCCACTTTGAGGGAGAACTCCTGGCAAATGCCTCTCCGCCTCTCTCATCCTATGTTCCCAGTCAACAGAAAATTGTGTCTACTTTAATCACAGTTTGTGGTTTGTTGTGTCAGGGATAAACACTGCTTGGAACTGTGGGGAGGATTTCACTTACTTTCAGGTAAGTGAAAAGAGAAATAATCTGGCAAGCCGTGCTGTGGGATGACCACATGCACAGAAGGTTCTCCTGCGTTCAGAGTGCTTCCAGGAGTGCCGGGGGTCTTCCTTCTTTTCTTCTTTCTTTCCTAATCTTTTCTTTTCTTCATGTTCCAATTCCTGGCTTAGGAGGCACTGTGGATTTAGGGCAGTATTTGCAATACGGCACATGGTGGATGCCACTTTCTACACAATATGATACAACTACTCATCCAAATACCACCAGCCCATCCACAGAACACATGTGTAATGCTTGTTAAATTCAGCTACGTTTTATATTTTGCCAACTTTCTATTTGGCCAACTTTTTATTTTACCACCATGAATGTACATTTTTAAAGATGATATAATAGAACATATTTTATTTAACAATTTGTTCATTTGACATATAATTTTAAATATTTAGACATATGGTATGTGGGTCCCCATTCGAATTCTTGCTCTAGGATCTATAATTTCTAGGGACAGACCCACAATGACAAGAATGGATTTTGTCTTGGATCCCTGGCCTAGTTATTTTGACTGCATAATAATTTGCCACCAAAGTCAGTACCTTCCAACCACCATTGAATTATGATACAATTTATGACCAGTTGGCCTAGGCAGTTCTCATTCAGAGACCATTGTGTGTTTTCAGGTAGATTTCAGTTGGGCTGCAGTTAATATCAAGGTTCAGCTAAGCTGCTTGTCCAAGAAGGCTCACTCAAATGGCCACAGTGGTTTGGCTGTCCACTGAGAACTCAGCTGGGACTATTAACCACAGGCTTCCCCCATGCCATTTCAGCATGGGGGTCTCTTATAGGGAAGAGGGACAGGGCCCAAGAGAACCAGGAAGGAACTTAAGGCCTTTTATGACCAGCCATAGAAGTCACTTAGCATCACTTTCTTGGCACTTCATTTTGGAAGCAGGCACAAGCCTGCCCAGATTCAAGGTCAGTGCACAGAGACGCCACCTTTCAATCAGAGGAGTGTCAAGGAATTGTAAGCAAGTTTCAACACCCTCATAATCCCCATCAGGTTGCAGCACCGTCAGAGACTTTCCAGGAGGAACATGTTACCCTGATGACACAGGGATGCTTTCTGGCCAGAGTCCCATCAAAGAACAAGACAAGGCTAGATTATTCTAATGTCCTCCCACAATTTTTCTACGTCCAATCCTGGGTCTAACGCACAGTGGATCTGGGGACTATTTCTACTTCCAAAAAACCTGGAGGTGACAAAACTTCTGGAGAATCTGCTCTTAATGTGGAGCTTGGACTACAAGACAATGATGACTGTGAGGTGGATTTTTAAATGAAGCTGAGATTAAGGCTCTGCAGAAAGTTAAATGTGAGTTATTGCTCAGTTTCACTCATCCAGAGGAACCCCAAGCTCTTGACCACTAAGTTTGATTTGGTTCCCTATAATTCTTTCTCCTAATCCAACCTGACCACAAGTAGGTATTGTACACAAGCCAGGTTCCTAGGGAACGGACTCTGAGCAAGGGTTTGCATGATGGAAGTTTATTAGGGCGTGCTTTCCCAAGCAATACCTGCAAGGAAGGGGCATCTCTTTCCCACGCTGCTGTAATGAATTGCCACAAACCCAGGTGTTTGGTGGAGCACAATTTATCATGCTACAGTTCTGGAGTCCAAAATGATACCTCAGTGGTCAGGCCTTTGCTCCTCCTGGAGGATCTTGGAGACAGCTGTTTTCTTGTCTTTTTCCTCTTCAAGAGGCCACCTTCACTCCTGGCTCCTGGCTCCTTCCTCTATTTCCCAAACCATCAGCCCAGTCTCCTCCTCCTCTCTTCTGACCTCCCACCTATCTCTGATAAGGATCCTTGTGATTAAATTTGCCCACCTGGAGCCAGGTATGGTCCTGTATACCTGTAATCCCAGCAACTCCAGAGGCTGAGGCAGGAGGATCACAAGTTTGAGGACAGTCTCAGCCATGTGGCAAGGCTCTAAACAATTTAGTGAGACCCTCTATCAAAATAAAAAGGGCTAGGGGTGTAGCTCAGTGGTAAAGTGTCCCTGGGTTCTGTCCCACTACCAACAAAAAAACAAAAAAAGTATGGAACAATGGATTTGCTTACCCCAGATGCTCTGTCCCAAGATCTTTAACTTCATTATTTCTGCAAATTTGTTTTGGCCATGTCAGGTAACACAGCCGCAGGTTCTGGGGTGAGATGTGATCATCCTTGGAGGCCATTATTCTGTCTGCCAACAGTAGGGAAGGAAGAAGGTCTGTGCAGAGGAGAAAGTTGAATTGTGTTGCAGTTTTAACAGAGACCTCAGCTGATCCACAGGCATCTTAATGTGCTCCAGGGATGTCCCAGATCAAGACGAGGGGCAGGGCCTTTATGCCTCCCAAATTAGCAATTGATGAGGGAAAGGACAGGAACATGCTTGGAAGTTCCCTTCTCCTAAGGGCAAGTCCTGAGGAAGCATGCTGTGACCTAAGGGTGGGACACCCTTGACAATTGGGGGAATGAACCTTTGGGTGCAGACCACAAAATCCACTAAAACCACCCTACACACAGCTCAGATCTGCTTGCATGGCAGAGCAAGTCACTCCATCTTGATTCCAAGATTCTGGTTGGTTTCTTTCCCCAGAGAATCTTACAGAAGGGAATTTAGTGGAACAAACTACAGACCCTGCTGCCACAGCTGGGTTTCAGGACAGAGTGATACTGATCTTCTCCCTCCTTCACTGCCCATTCCAAATTGGCTCAGGGAGCCCCTCTCCTTGTTTAGGTGATTGAGCTGGTGAGGTGAACCAGATCCTTATTCCTTCAGGACCTGGGCCCCTGCTCATCATGCACTTCACAGGCCATAGGTGCTGCAGAGGTCCATCTATCATCAAAACTGAGCAAGGAGGATCCATAAGATGCCCCAGGAGTCCCTACATACCAAAAGGATTTTCAGTTTTTCCCAGAAGTCCTACTTCATCCCAGAGATTAGGTCAGTTACTGTGCCAGGTGGCAACACCTTTCTTTTGGCTGTCCTCTTGGCACCAGAAGCCTGAAGTGACTGGAACTTTTTCTGGGAGACTAGACGTGTTCACCTTTGGAAGCCAGGAGGTGTGGATCCGCAAAGCCCATGGTGGCAGGTACTCACACATTTCCCAAGCAGGTCCCTGGAAGTCACCATGAGCAAGTTCATCCCAGACCCTGTTTTATCTGTGAGGGACACAGTAGAGGGACAAGTGTAATGAACTATATGTGTCCTAACTCCCCTTCTTTGGTGGTCAAAGGAAGCAGCTGGAGTGAATCAATCATATCGCTCCTCTGCTTAGAAATCTTTTAGGATGCTCCCATTCCTCACAGTGAGGGAGATGTAGAAGGACTTAGCAGCCAGGGCAAGATGGTGAGGGGCAGGATCAGATGAAAGGAGCAAGGAGAGGGTCTTCTGATGAGATCAACTTACTGTTTGACAAAAGTGATCACAGTCACAAGAGGGGGACCCAGGCAGACACTTCCGTACTCGTGCTTCTTGGTGGGGGATCCAACAGGAAAACTAAAACAGACACAAGTCACCACAGGGGGCACCAATCAATAATAGTGAGGAGGACTGCCAGGCGTGGTGGCGCACGCCTGTAATCCCAGCACTTGGGAGGCTGAGGTAGGAGGATCCTGAGTTCAAAGCCAGCCTCAGCAACTTAGCAAGACCCTAAGCAACTCAGTGAGACCCTGTTTCTAAATAAAATAAAAAAAAGGGCTGGGGATTGGGCACAGTGGTGGGGTGCCCCGGGGTTAAATCCCCAGTCCCAAAAAAAAAAAAAAAAAATAGTGAGGAGAACATGGACAGGGGAGGAGATAAGGAAAGGAAGAAATTCTAGAGACCATAAAAAGAATGAGCCAAAACTCCCCTCCAGATACCCAGTTCTGGGGCCCCTTTTCTTCAGAGAGGTCTATCTCTGTACCTTTTGCAATAAACCTGCTGCTCACTTGCTGTCTCTGTGTTCTGTTCTTTGATTCTTCACTGAATTGAGACAAGGAGCCCAGACCACTAGATGGCAACAACAGTGGCCATCAAGTTCCCATCCAACCTATCCCACCCTCCCTTACCTTTTTGACCTTGTCTCAGGAACCCACCCACCTGCTGTACACAGCCTCCTTGCTGTTCCTCAAACACACCACACACCTGCCACCTGCCACAGCACTGTCAGATTAGAATAACCTGAGCTCCATTGCAACAAGCCACCCCCAAACCTCAGGGTTCAAGCAACAAAGTCCATGAGCCTCTCCAATTGGACTTAAACAACTGAGGAGAAGGAGGCTGGCAAGTCCTGCCCAGGCTCTTAGCCCTTCACCCATCTCAGCTTTCATTAACAAAAAGCAATTCCAATTCCTTTTTCTTTTTTCATTAACCAAAGCAATTTCTTTTCATGGGACAGGAAAAGCAATCCCACCACATGGCCAGAGGAGGAGGAGGACAGGAACATCAGTGAACAGTCCTAAAGACCTCTGTGCATGGCTCCCAACAGGTCTCAGAACTCACTCTCGTACTTTCTTCAAACACTTTGCTCAAATGTAAGGTTCTCAGTGAGATCTTTCCTGATCATTCTGTGCAAAACTGCAGTAATAACTGCAGTAATGCCTGCCCGCTCATCTCTCCTTTGGTTTATTTTTCTCCATAGCATATCCCCCCAACACACACACACGCATACACACACTTTGAGTATTTATTTTGATCCCCTCCCCTCTGTGGAATTTCAGACCTGTGAGAAAGGGCACTTTGCCTATTCTGGCTGCTGCTGTCCTCCCAGCCCCAGAGCACAGCCATCAAAGGCTAAGCCCGCAATACATGCTGAGGAAATATCCAGGACCCATTTGAATGGGTCCTGTTCACACTAGGATTTTGAAAGATTAATTTATGGTTGTCATTAGTCTCCAAACTTCTGACCTAGTTTTAACTGATGAGAATAGGGACAAAATAAAAATGAAAAAGCAGTCCATTTTTATGTCCCTTTGATATCTGAGTCTTTATGTGTAATTCTACCTTGGAGAGGCCATGCAGGTGAGTCACAGTTCTGAAAGGTAGGAAGCTTCGTTTTTCTAAGATTTATTATGATGTTTGTCATTCTTTGTTCCAACATTTGTCTATTCTAACTACAAATTTCTAATTAAAGTTATTTTAAATTAAATATTAATATTAAAATGCATTAAGGGAAGTGCATCATAGAAAGTGATTCTTAAGACATTAGAATTATATCAATCACAGTCATAGTTTAGCATCCTACTTACCACGATAAATGATGGGCAATGATTCTGATAAATTGCTCTGGGTTGGCATTAGGTGACTTTCTTACATTTTCTCCTCTCCCATTTTCTCTGCATATGATCAAACTGAGAAAAAATCCTTTTAAGAAAAACTCTAAGATGTTAAAATCTACATTATGGAAAATGTTCATTTTCTTTGCGAAGGCTTTATGATGATTATTATGGTATTAACAAAAATTAATTTTATTTTACCTACATATTGTTGCGAATGGCAAGTGTTGTTAGTACTTTGAGCATGTTAACCACAAAGAAAAGTAACTCAGGAATTCAGATTTATGTATTAATTTGGTGGGTAATGGAGTGAATTTCTGAATCTTAGTTTTCTTATCTAAAAATTGCAGATAAATAAATGGAATTGGAGATTATCATGCTAAGTGAAATAAGCCAATCCCCCCCAAAAACAAAGGCCGAATGTTTTCCATAATAAAGTGGATGATGATATAGAATCTGATTGAGGGGGATCGGGGGTGAGAGAAGAATGAAGGAACTTTAGATTATGAAGAGGGAAGTGAGAGGGGGAGGAGACGGGGAAATGAAAAATGGTGGAATGAGACAGACATCATTACCCTATGTACATGTATGATTACACAAATAATATGAATCTGTATCATGCACAACCATAGAAATGGAAATTTGAACCCCATATGTGTACAATGAATCAAAATGCAGTCTGTAGAAAATAAAAAAAGAAAAAAATAAATAAATAATTGTATTATAAAGGTCCACCCTATGTAGAATGTCTTGTGAATTAATACACTATCCTGAAGTCCCTTAGGATAATGTGCTATAAAACGTTTGGTTACATTTTTTGGTCTTCCATAAGGATAGGAAATTATTGGCCCCTGATGATGCTGCCTCGTGTTCCCCACAGGACAGCTTTTCATTGCTGTGCCCAAAATGCATAACAAGAACAACTTAGAGGGGAAAAATTTATTTTGTGCTCGCTGTTTCAGAGATTCAGTGCATGACTGGCAGACTCCATTGCTCTAGATTTGAGGTGAGGCAGAGCAACATTCCAGAAGGGCATGTGGAGAAAAGCTGTTCAGCTCCTGGCAGCCAGGAAGCAGAGAGAAGGCAGGGAGGGTTAGGGACTGATACATCTTCAAGACCATGCCCCCAATTACCTACTTCCTCAGGCATGCCCATCTGCCTACAGTTACCACAGTAGTCCATCACTATCAATGTATTTATGCAGCAAGTGGATTGAGATCAGAGCCCTAATCACTGCCTAAAAGCCCCACATCTGAACTTCACCGCACTGGGGATCATGCTTTCAACACATGCTCTTTCAAGTGGACATTTCTAGATCTAAACCATAATAGAATTTGAGAAGGGCTTGAGAAAGTGAGAAGGAAGCTGACTGACCTGACTGATGTAAGGACAGGCTGAACCTATAGTTTCTGCATCTTTAGCACAATCAGTTGCACAGCTGAAAATTTGATTTCAAAAGTGCTGTAAGAAAAAAAAAAAAAACCTTTCCAATGTAATGTCATCTTTGTTTTATTAGGACATTACAAAGGATGCATTCAAACATCATTATGAAAGCATCCTACCTATCTGACAGAAATTACTTTAAAATGTGATACTACAGGCTGGATAAGTTATCTGATATGAGCTAAAAATGAGCAACACAAATGTCACTCATATTTTAAAATGAAATGAATAATTTTATGAGAAATAAAAAGAAAAAAATAAAGTTCTGCCTGCAATTTTATAAGAGCATTGTGGGGATATATCAGTTAGAAATAATTTGGTTACACATGGAAGATAACCAAACTCAAATGAACTTGGAGCCATAAAGGAAGGGCAGGCACAAGGGAGACTTATTTGTTCATGCAACTAGAAAGTTCCAAGGTCTGTTGATTTCAGGTGAGGCTTGATCCAAAGTTAGCAATATTACTAAGGATTTGTCTTTATTCATATTCTTCCCCATTTCCAAACGATCTTGTAAGAATCACTGATAATTTTAAAACTCTTGTCCAACTTCCATGCTTCATATACTCTGTACTTCATATCTAATCAGAGCTCCATCTCCTTTTAGAGATTAGCTTCTCCCTCTCTGGTGTAACTTCTTTAAGAAGTGGACCTGTCTAATCTCTACTGAAACTGAGAGACACAAATTTCACCTCTCCCTGTGCCCTTCCCTTCCCTAGTCCTAGGGTCACATATGACTTAAGTTTGGTCAGGTGGATGTTCCCCCTGGAACTTCAGATCTGGGCCAAAATTAACAGGCACAAATAAGAAGAGCTCTTTATAAAGTGCCAAACTGCTATAAAGCATAGGCTACTTGATGGAAAGTCATCATGCATTCTTTGTTGATGTAGATACCCGTCAGAACTAATCTTGTTTCATTCCTAAAATTTTATCTGAAGTCTTCTTCAGGGCAGATTGACCACTACCTAAGAGGGCATAAATAGTGTCCATTTTACCACCCAGCAATGCCTCTGACCTTCAGCATGCCTCTTCCTAAGTGAAGGAGTATCTCAATTCTGCCCACCTAGCTTTAGCCTTGCAGCCCTGCTCACAGGACCCAGTACTGGCCAGCATGCTCACTGGGTCCTGGGGGTGTGCACTGATGGATTTGGGCTCTTGGTCCTTTGCTTCATTCATTTGAGGCCTGAACCCAGCACCCTGTGAACATACATGGGCTTAAAACCCTGAAGGGTACACCCGATTCCAGCATGGCAGGGCAGGGTGCCTGAGGCTGTGGACAGTGTATTAGATTCCTAAGGCTATTGTAACAAAGGAACACAATCTAGGTGGCTTGAAATAATAGAGATGCTCCACCGTCTTGGAGGCTTCACTCAAGGCATCACTGGGACCATGCTCCTTCCCAAAGCTCCAGGGGATGATCCTTCCCTTCCTCATCCAGCTTCTGGTAGCTCCAGGTTTTCTCTGGCCTGTGCCCACAAAACTGCAATCTGTCTCCATGGACACACTTCCTCCTCCTCCTGTGCGTGTCTTCTCTCTGAGTATCTGCCCTGTAAGAGGGATGGTGCACAGCACATTCAGAAAGCCCAAGAGAAGCTTCTACTCTCAGATACTTAAGCACATTTTTTGCATCCAAGGTAATGTTCTACGGATTTAGACAGAATATATCTTTTGGGAGACTATCATTCAACAGATGGACACACACACTTCCTAGCTCTGTCCACAGTGAGGACCTGGAGCAATCATGCTTCAATAGCAGTGAGCACAACTCATGGCCAGATCTTGGCTTCCAAATACTGCTTTCTACTGACAGGAAACAGGGATCCTTAAAGAAACACCTGGATCCAGGACTGGGGATCACGGAGGGAGGATATAGGTGAGCCTGGAACATCTGGTGGCCTTGGAAAATATGTTACTAAAAGAATGATGGGCACAAGTCAATGAACACAGAGGCCAGATTGAAGGGGCTCCCTCAGGGCCAATGAGGGACAATTAGAGCATGAAAATACATAGTGATTAAAACAAGGTATCATCTTTTGAATGAAATAGGAAACCATGAGTCCATATAGGTGTAAGTAAGTTGATGAATAAATGAAAAAGTTTAATGAGGAATGAAATACTTACCTTGTTTCAAAGTAATTCTACACAAGATGTTTATTAATTACAAAAGGGAAAATTTATAGGAAAGAAGCTTGGAAGACATCACTTAATAAATTGACCAAAATGAACAACATCAATAATAAGAGATTGCCGTCAAGCACTATATATAAGGTGCGCTAAAAAAAATGCAACAGAACGTATTCATGTCCCTGCCAAAGATGTGTGACAAAGATGTGTGGCTAAGGGGAGACATTAGATAACCCAAGCTGAGACTTATTTTTACAAAATAACTGGTCTGTGAACTTAACAAGTGTCAAGGTCAAGAAAATCAAGGAAAGACTTCAAAATCATTCTAGACAGAGGGCGACAAGAGGTAACACTGACTGTAACCTAAGATATCATTGGGACAAATGTTGAAACATAAATGGGTTTGGAGAATTATATGGCAATAATGTATTAACGTTAACTTCCTTGTTTTGATAATGTATGAAAGCTAAATAAGAGAATTTCCTGTTCACACTAAAAAAAAAAATCACTAAAGTATTTGGGGGCAATGGGTCATCAGTTTGCTACTTACTTCCAAATGCTTCACAAATAAGCTCTTTGTATAGCACTTCTCTGTTTTATCTGATTGTGGTTGTTTAAACACACACACACACACACACACACATACAAATCAGGACTGACCTTAAGCCCATTGGATGGTCAAGGACAGAACGTCACTTGAAGAACTTGATAAACAGTTTCCAAACTTGTTTATCACTCCATTTCACCCTCGCTAGAACGATTTACATTATTTTTGTAGCATTTCCACATCTGCTATCTTTCAACTGCAAACTCCATAAAGGTGAGGATCATATTTATGTTACTCAGCAGCATTTATCCAATGCCCTGGACAATGTAGGCACTCAATAAACTGATCAAATGAATGAATGAAGGCAGTTTGGAGTAGAAACAGCAGAATGGTCTTTGGAGTTGGACAGAACTGGGCACCACTTCCCTCTCTCCCACTTCCTATTTGTGTGCCCCAGACCTCATTCATCAACCTCACAGCCCACCTGAGCCGAGAGCCAGACTCTCTGTTTGACTCCGGACTGTGCTACTTCCTAGCTGTGTGGTCTTGGGCAAATAACCTTGGTTTTCTTATCTATAAAATGGGAATTTTAATAGTTCATAGACTCATAAGGATGTGCAGCATATTATGAGTGCTAATCATCTGGGCTTGAGTTCTTAGTTCTCTAAGGAGAACATTACTTGCAGGATGGTTATAAGAAAGTATGTTGAACAAACATGTCATGTTTAGCATGATGACATTTAATTACAATGGTTATTATTGATTATAACCATATCTAATTATAACCGTATTGAGTATGGAAAGCATCTCATTGTATAAAAAGGCCTAATGTGGCACGAATGGATTGAGAGATATATTCAAGGACAACACTAGCAAGGAGAAAGTCCAACTCACACACAAACACACTTCTCCAGACCCAAGACTGTGGCTCTTTCTCTCCTATCACTGACCTTAAATGGCCCCTGTTAATCTGAAGACATTCTTGGAAAAATTGAAAGGTACACTTTATCCTTCTGATGAAAGAGATTTTATAGCAGCAGTTTCTAAGCATTAGTGAACAAGTCAGGTGGCTGTTTTGTGAAACAGACTATTGTTACCCCACTCAGAGCTTATGACTCAGTATTGGGTATGGCTGGAGAATTTTGAGAAACCAGTTTAGAAAGAAGGAAACCTGTGGTGTGGAGCCTGGAGAGATCAGGGACAGGAAGTGAGAGCTGTCAGGACCAAGCTGAGATGGGACTGCTCTGCCAGGTGGAAGAAAAGCACCAGATCACACTTGAGTTCAGCTCTGCCTACAGCAAATCACCTTCTCAATATAAAGTGGGCCAAAACCAGAAATGATCAAAAGTCACCCCAGATTGAACTAGATAATTTGAGTAGCTCATACATATTTTTAAAAAGTGAACCTATAATTTTAAAATTTCCAGAATGAAATTTTGAAATTTCAGAAATGAAATCTCCAGGGTTCCAACAACTTTTTAAAGGACATCAAATCTACACAATCTCTTCCAGAATACAGAGGGGGGCACTGTCTGGCTCATTTTATGAATCTCTCACAAAAATTACACAAAGACAGTGTGGAGGGAGGGAGGGAGGGAGAGAGGGAGGAAGAAAGAGAGAGAGAGAGATCAATATATCTCAAAAATGGCAATGTCAAAATCTTCAACAAAATATTAAGAAATAGAAATCAGCAGTACATGAAAGAACTATGTGTCATGACCAAGTTGGGGACAGTATTTAAAAACAATCAATGATGGCAGTAGTGGTGGCAGTCAGGGGGACTCTCGGGAGCAGTGCTCAAGGGCCTGTGGGGTCATGCAAATCTGGGGAGGTAAAAAAAAATTGAACTCTATTACACATGGCTTTTGTTCAAACAAAACAAAGTATTACACTCCACACAAATTAGGTGAGTCTGAATGTGCAGAGACAAATAGGAGAAAGGTCAGCATGAGGATCCAGGTGCTAAATGAAACAGTCCAAGCAGGGCACCCATATGCCCCAAGGTCAGAGCCATCCTTTCAGTAGGATCCAGGGCATAGAAGAATAGGAGACACTCCAATCAAGAAGTTGGCAGCCCAAACATAAGAAAACACAATCTGGAATATTTACTCAGGAGCTCTATGTAACTTTGAACCATATCCTTATAAATTTGTATTTGGATTTGAAAACATTGACCTGATACTTTTCATAACCTGTATCAAAGGTGAAGACAGCCTGATTGTTAATAAAGCTAATCTCTGTATGAAATATCCAGAACTATCAAACCCTCTGCTTGGGATTTGTCTCCTACAATGAAAAGGCTCCCAGTTGCCCCCTGGTCCAGGGCAGGGTGAATATTCAGCTCTCTGTGCCTGTCCACAGGGCTTTAGCAATCGCACCTGCAGGCCCAAGGGCAAGCTGGAAGTATCCTCCTGTCCTGCCAAGGGAAAGCGCCACCTGAGAACTAAATCTTGCCCAGCAGTCAGCAGAAGTCTTGGGGACTTCAATCGTCTGGGAGCAGCCCTTAATCAGTGGCAGATTCAAGACAGAGGAAAAACTCCAGTTTCTGTGCCTCTGGAAGGGAAACCCAGGGCCACTCCTCACAAATTTTAATGTGCCTGTGAATCACCTAGGAATCTTAATAAAATTCAGATTCTGAGTCAGGAGATTTGGGCTGGGCCAAAGTCTCTGCATCTCCAACAAGTTTCCAGGTGATGCCAATGCTGAAAGCCTGCGGACCCCACATGGTGACCCTACTGGTAACTTTTGTTGCCCCTTGAATAAACTGCTAGTTCCCTGGATTCTTACTCAGGGATCTACTTCTGGGGAAGCATTCTTTTCCTATCTCACTTTTTGTATTCTGTGCTCTTTGTTTTCAGTTTTCACAAAACGGACCTCTACCTACTGAGCCAGGGCAGACACAATTCCCCCATCTTTGGATGAGGGGTTACAGTGTCCAACTTCCTTTCCCACTCAAACATTCTTAAGATTTCCTCATTATTTTAGCAATTATGGAACTCTTGCTTCTCTTCTTGATAAGTTTTCCTGCTCTTGTGCATGACCTTTTAAAATCAGGCTAGCTTCACATTCTGCTCACATTCAAAAGATGTCTCTGAACACAAATGGAAAAATGGAGGCCTTTTCTTCAAATATAATAGCAAAAATCCTTGACATCAGAGAGAAACGGAGATAGCAAATGTTCACATATGCATATGACATTTTCATGTGAAAGGGAGAGAAAGACCATTCTTACAGTAGTTTCTGGCAGGGGCTATTAAAATGAAAATCAGTGTGAAACCAACAAAAGAGATGAAGCTATAATCAAAAGACATATAAACAGGAGATAATAAAGATAAGAAAATATAATCGTGAGTTTGTATATACTGGGTCTGCTTTTTGATCAATCGTCTCTAGACATACGTATACAGATACCTACTTTCCCCTTTCAGATGATCATTTTGGAAATCTACCTTCTTACATCTACACTTAAACATTTTTGAAATTTCTGAAGTTTACAAGAAATCAAGTATACAGCATACATATAATTCAATATTGCCATTTTAATCACCACATTTTACTAAAAATGAATACAACTTATCCTAAACACAGACTTTATTTTCAATAATTTAATAAATTTCTTAAAGTATTAAGAAATAAAATTCACATGTGTAACTGTCAGTTATCACTGTGTAACAGACAACCCCAAACATCACAGTGGCATACAACAATACATAGTTATGTCTCATTCATAAGTCTGCAGGTCTGAAGATTGACTGAAATGGCTCACCAGTATGTGAATTCAGTCAGATGCCAATAGGCTGCTAATTAGGTATACAATCTTCTCACGGCAGCAGCCAGATGTTCCTGAGAACAGGAATACATGTTTCCTCTAAGGGCAAGGCTTAGAACTGATACACTGCTACCTCCTCACCTTCCATGCACATGGTCAAGTCCAACATCAATAAATTCCTCCCACAGAGTTATCAGTGGATATATTATATGATCAACAACAATCCAATCTAACAATTCCTAAATAGTGATGATTTGTCAATACAGAAGATATTGAAAAAAAGTATGAAGAACTCTTCAGGCATTTTCCAATTTTCCAAGAGGATTGCCAAACATAACATCAATACAATACCATTATTATTGAAATAAGAGTATAGTTACAAAAGGGGACTATCTGGGACACAGAGCTTTAATTTAATTTTTAAGGAGTCATGTTTAGCAGGGTACAATGGTACATGACTGTAATTCCAGCTACTCAGGAGGCTGAGGTGGGAAGATCATGAGTTTGATCCCAGTCTGGTAACACAGGGAGAACCCATCCCCTGACACATATCAAATAGTAATTTTTGCGCTTTTTATAAAAGCCAAGCTTTATACTTGCATAATGGAAAGCATCACATTTTTATTAATGCATACAAGGGCTAGGAAATCTATCCAGAGAAAATCCTAAGAACTATTGAGTTCATGTTCTTTATTTTCTCTCATATGTTAAAAAAAAAAAATGTTAAGGGTTAAGTGCAATTATCAGAATCTCCATTTTGCTCTCTCCATGCTGGGGCTGGGCAGGCTAGAGACATGAGGATGAAAAAGCACCACCACCTCATTAAAGACCATTAAGTTTTTTGGTAAGCTCCACAGGAAGTCAGGAACCCTGGGTTCCAGCCAGGTGGTCCTACCCACTTAGCTGCACACCAGGCCTGTTGCCTCCTTCTCCAAACATCCATTTCTTCATCACTAAGGGCGCTCCCCAGGACAGCCTGCCCGAACAATGAAACAGCCATGGATCTAGTATATGCTGGAGGTTTTCTGAGGTCACGGCTTCCCTAGTGAGAACTGCTCTGTAACATCTGTGATTGCAGCTCTACAAAGTGTAACTGCTTTTGTTGCTGGGTACAAAAATCTCTCATCTGGGGTTCATCCCCCGTTTAAGAAAAAAAAAAAAAAAAAAAGATGGACAGTCTCCAGTCTTAAACTCTAGATCTAGATGAAACCCAAAACAAACCTCTTCTTTTTAGGTGACTCAGATGCACCTCCACCTCAGCCGCCCTGAGTCCCTGCCCTGTTTTTCTTGGTTTGTATAGCAGAAGAAACAATTTCATAACAAATGATCTTTGGATCCATTATAATATCCTAAGGGTCAGCCAGTGGATTTTGAACTAGGGCTTCAGCAGTGAGTGCCTACGTTGCCTGGCGAGCAGCAAAAACCAACCAACCCCACAAACGGTCCGATGACGAAAGTTAAGCACTCTTAAATCAGTTGCTGAAGCAAACGTTTTACATTCTCTGGGAAGGATTTAATCACTATTTATTGCCCCCTCGCCTGTCAAGTTCTTCAGATGGACGATAACCGTATTTATTTACTCAGTAAATACCTATAATCCCTTCGCCAGGTAGGTGCCCACTTTTCCCGCGCTGGTGCTCAGAGAAAGCCCTGTTATCTCTTTCCGGAGCGGTCGGGCAGTTCCCGGCTTCTACCCAGGCAGAAAAGCGCGCTCCTTGGCCCTCCTGGCTGCAGTCGGGGACAACACCGCCAGCACCTGAACTCTCACCTCCCGAAGCACCTGGCTGCGGGGGAGTGGGAGCCGGGTTCGCCAGGGCGGGCGGCGCCCTTTGGAGCAGGGGCGGGCCCGGGGTGGCGGACACCTCAGGGACAGGCGCCCCGAGCCCTGGGCTCCCCTCTCTCGGCCTGGACATGGAGCGGCTGGCGGCTCCCGGCGAGGTGCGCATGAGCCAGGCCATCCAGCCGGCGCACGCCAACGCCCGCGGCGAGCTGAGCGCGGGGCAACTGCTCAAGTGGATTGACACCACCGCCTGCCTGGCAGGTAGGCGCGGGCGGGCGGGGCGGCAGAGGGCAGCAGGCGGCTGCCGGGCGGGCTGCAGGACGTCGCGGGGCCGCGATGAGCGGGAATGGAGGCCAAGGGGGGCGAATGACCGTGGTGGTGCGGGATCCAGAGTAGCAGGGGTGTCTGAGAGCTGGCGATGGGTTGCGTTGGCTTGTGGAGTTGAAGGATGGCCGGGGATGTGGGAGCCTAAGAAGGAAGGGGAGGACCCAACTTTACAGAGCTGGGAACCCTGTGCAGTCAGGGACAGTGATGACTGAGATAGTTCACCTGACTATGACCTAGACGTTTTGGATTTAGGATTCCTTCAGAAGGAATGAGTGAGAAAAGAGTGTGTGCGTAGCTTACTTATATCCATATTTACCATATAGAAAATGCAACAGATTTAGTTCACTTAAAAAGAAGAATCCATTACCTTTTTTAAAAAAAGGAATCTATTACAAGTTAATACAACATATTTTGTTGAAAAATAGATTTTCAACAGCAACAAAAATGTTCTTTAAAGAGTGGTACTTTTTGCACGTTTGCAAATCGTTTTCATGTTTGGTTTAGTAGCAGACTGCTCACTTATCAGATATTTTTCTGCTGTTCAATTTATTGCTACCACATTAGCACGTAGTCACTGGAAAACTCAACTGTATTCTTCCGAGAGATGAGGATGGCAAAAAATCTACTATGCACTGAATGGTGCCCTTCTCCTTCCCCAAAATTCAGGAGTTGAAGGTCTAACCCGAGTGCGGCTGCATTTGCAATAAGAAAGTAATTAAGGTTAAATGAGGTCGTAAGGGTGGAGTCCTGATCCCATAGGTTTAATGTTCTTATAAGCTTAGAAATGGATAGCTTGGTCTCTGATATGTGAGGTCATGGCAAGAAGGCAGACATCTGCAAGCCAGGAAGAGAGCCCTCACCAGGACCTAATTGGCAAGCTTGGACTTCACAGCTTAAGTAACTATGAAAAATAAATTTCTATTGTTTACCACAACCAGTTTATAGTATTATTTTAGGGACCAAGCAAACAAAGGAAACCTCTTATTATTATTATTATGAAAATAGTTTTGACCTCAGAATCTATTCCAAAGCACTGAGAACCTGCGTTAGACATGTCTAGGGACAAAGACTCCACTTTCAAAAACAGAAGGTTATAATGTAAATGATGTGCTGATGGAAAGGCTGGGTGGAGCAGTATTTTGAGAAGTGGGTCTTCTCTGCCGGCTGATTTCTCCCATCTTCAGATCAAAGATAAATACAATTTTTAGTACCACAAAGTCCCACCAGTCTTCACTCCTGCAGAACTTCCTTTGGTTTCCCTTTCTCCATCTGACCTCCCTGGGATCTGTTCTCTGCACAGAGGTTAGAGTGGACGTTAGGTACATGGATCACATCACACCACTCCCCAACTTAGAACCATTCAGTGCCTTCCCTTCTCACCTGAACCCAAACCCTTTGCCATTCTTGATGGATGCTCTTTGGAGTCGGAAGTTCACACAGGAGCAACCAAGTAACCATAAATGTGAGATGAGTCTGAATCCAGCTTAGGACTTCAGGGAGTGAGTGGGGGTTACCTGGAAACCTTTAGGGTATCCCACCCGCCAAAGGACATTAATATCAAGAAAAAGTATAATGCTATGCTGAACAGACAAACCTTGTATCATGGACGGGGGCCACAGGTATAGTTCCTCCCATTGGTTTGGTACCAATCTCCTCCTAATCCATATGCTCCAGCAATACCAGCCTTCTGCATTTCCCAGGATGTGCCAATTCCTACTTTGCTCAGGCCTTTGCACTTGCTCTTCTCTTTGCTTTTGCACTCTTTTCTTGGACCTTTCCATGCATGACATCTTAGCTTAAATGTCATTTTCACAGAGAAGACTTCCCTGCCCATCTGATTACCTCTACACCCATTCATCACTTTTATTGCAAAGTCCTGTCCAACTTCTTTTGGAACACTTAGTACAATCTGTAACTATTTTGTCTATTTGTCTGTTCACCTCTTTCTTTTCTACCTGACCAATTATCATGTAAACTAAACTAGTTTTCCACTGTTTAGTGCTTAATAAAAGCCTCTGGTCATCTGGATGGTCCTACAACTTGGAATCTCATGTCCACAAGGAATCCAGACTTTATATGTGAAACCTGAGACTTAGTGTATATTTTAAAGTAATATATGTTAAGACATTAGAATTGTAAGTGGCTTTAAACATCATGTGTTTCAGGGCCCTTATTTACAGATGATGAAAGTAAAACTCAGATGATTATGGAGCCCTGCTTTTCTCAGTGTGAATAGAGTTTCTAATCCCCTGTGTCTTAACCACCTACAAAACTCAATTATGTATTTGAAGCCAATCTATTTGTTTGTTTTGTTTGCTAATCTGTTTGGTTTCTGTCTTAATATTTTTTAACAGGGTTTGAGATTTGGTAATAATAACATCATAATGGAAACATGAATATGAAGTTAATCTGCATGTAAGAAAAAGAAATGAGTATAGAAATGCTTGAAGTTGCTAATAAGAATTGTCCCTATTTCCAAGGCAACTGAATGCATGATGTGACTACTGAAGTGAATTTTAAAGCTGCTTTGCTTAGTATCTCTGTTCTGTACTGGAGAAACAATTTCCCTCCTGCAGTCATCATAAAAAGTCCTGAAGTTTAACATTTTTGAAAACTCAGATATATCATAGAAAGATCCAATGGACAATCAATTACTTTGTACCTTAATAATTATATTATCATTAGTAACATAATAACTAACTAGTAAATTAAGAAAGTAATATTAAAGAAATCTTTAGATAAAGTTGTGTTGGGAAACATAGATAATGCTTTCAATAAATGCTCCATGTGAGAAAAAGCTCAACATGAATAAGAGACATTAATCTAACTAAGACATAATTGAACCTGGGGACTAATAGAAAAATGAGTTTTCTAGACATTTTTTCAACCAGAGTTTCTATTGATGAGTCCTTATGTTTAGTTATATTACTATGATAAATAAGGATCATAGCCAGGGCCCCCAGACACTGCTAAGTTCCAAAATGTCTTCTCAATATTTAAAGAAAAAGCAAACATCTTCACTATCATTTTAGCAGTAGACCTCATATCTGTCAGCCCCCTTATTCTTCCAGTCCCTCAAGGAAGAGTCTTGAAGCCATCACTGATTCATTTTCCAACCCCATGTCCATTTCTTATTTTGACATATCTCAAATCATTCACAAATAACATAAAGATTGAACTTATTGAAAGTGCTCCTCAGGAGTGGCACCTGACTCATCCAATGTGTAAGTCAAAAATCTAGAGTCCCTCTTGATACCTTTCTCTGCCTTACTCCCTTCTCCACATAAGCAGTGCATGAACCAAGTACTATCACATTGTCTTCCCAGAGAAATCTTTCAGATTTACTCTTTGCTACCTCCACTGCTTCCATGTCATCCCAGCTACCATTATCTCACACTGTGGGCTTTAGCAGTGGTTTCCAAACTGGTATCCTCCATTCATTATGGTCTCATTTCCATACTGCATACAAAGTACTTTTTGAAGATGCTAATCTGATCACATTATATGTTTTGTTCATCTTTCCCCATTGTCCACTCTCTGGCAAGGGATAAAAGTGTTCTTCCTCCAGCCTTGTCCAATATCTCCTATAGGGGGGAAAAAAAAAACTTCCATAGATACGACTATAAACTCTGGAAAAAAAAACATTAAATAAATAAAACTGTCTAATACAACTGAAAAGTGAACAAAAGTAGGCTTGGAATACTGAGAAGTCAACTCTTGAAATAGAGAATGGAACTGAATGACTTTCTCTAGCTTTTTGTTGTGGTTTTTGTCTGCTTGTTGTTGTGTTTGTGTGTGTGTGTGAATGTTTTGCATTGTTATGTTTTTAATGACTTTAAGCCTGAAGGAAAATTCCAATTTGCTGCCAGTTAGATTTAGAGTGAGAATGCACAGGCTTTCTAGTACAAAGAGCCAAAGCATAGGGTTTAAAGAAAAGGCATCTATCAGAATACAAAGAGGAGAAATTCAGAGAAGAGAAAGTCAAAAGGGCAGACCCCCCAAATTGATCTGTAATCCTTGACTAGACATCTGGTAAACCTTGAATCATAAATATATATATGGCGAGAGAGAGAGAGAGAGAGAGAGAGAGAGAGAGAGAGAGACTGACTCCAAGCCTGCTCGCTAGGTCCAAAAGAACTAAAAAGAACTGTTTCCACCTCTAGGAAAACACAGATTTGTAGTTGGAGTTTAGTCAGGTTAACTACATCTTTAAAAATGAAAAATAAAGGGCTGGAGTTGTAGCTCAGTGGTAGAGAACTTGCCCAGCATGTGTGAGGCACTAGGTTTGAGTCTCAGCACCACATATTAATTAATTAATTAATGGTCCATCAACAACTTAAAAAATATTTTAAAATTAAAATGAAATAATTAAAAAACTAATATTTTTCAAAGAGGAACTTGAGTACCCACAGTTTCTACAGTGAATCATTCATAATGACTGGTATACAATTCAGTTACTTGTGTGATACAAAGAAACAGAAACATGGGCCCATTTTTATGAGAAAAGATAATCCATGGGGACCAAACCCAAGATGCCCTTGATGATGGCATTAACTTTGAAGAATTGAAAATAACTATGCTCAAGTATGTAATGGAAAATTTAATCACAAACAATGAAGAAGTAGTAACTCTCTTGGAAGAGAAATAGACTATTTAAAAAATGAAAATTCTGACCAAAAAAGAGAGTATCTGAAATTTTAAAATTTACTAGATAGGCTTACCTGTAGAATGACGCGATGTCTGAGAAAAGAAATAATAAATGTAAAAACAGATCAATAGAAATTATCCAACATTAAAAGCTGAAATAAATGAATTTTTAAAATGAACAAAGTATCAGATATTTGAGAAAAAAATAAAAAAGGTTTTACATATGATAGAATCCCAAAAGGAGAGTGAGAATAAAGAAATAATCCATATTTGAAGGAATAGTGGCTGAAAATTTCCCTAATATGGGAAAGGCATACAATTGCAGACTCAAGAAGACCATAAAATACTAAGCCAGATTAATAAAAAAATACCACACCTAGGCACATTATGGCCACACTATGATGAAGAAAAAAAATCTTGAAAGCATAAAGAGAAAAACACTGTACTCCATGTAGAACGATGATTAAATGATTAAAATTACCATTGACCTCACCAGAAACAGTGGAGCCCAGAAAGACAGTGGACAATACCTTGAGTAATAATGACTATAAAAACTGTCAACCAAGAGCTACCAGGCCCCATATATGTCTGCTCTTGGCCTTCCCTCCAGGCTCATCTCACCCCTCTCCTTGCTTTTTGCATATTAGTGAGAGGTTCATCAGGACCTATGTGGTCCCTGCTCCCTCTGCTCCACATGCTCTCTCCACTGCTTCCCCCATTACTTCACACCTGCTCATCCTCTGACTCTCACTCAAGCATCCCCTCTACATGGAAGCCTTTCCTGACACCCCATCTCGGTCTGCTTCTTCAGTTTCAGGCTCATAAAGTAGGGGTTTTATGGAATTTTTTGGATTTTCTTCAAAGTATTTGACACATTTTGCTATTATGCATCCATTTAAGTTATCTCTGGCTTTTCCATTAGACTCCATGAGAACAAGGACTGTGGCTATTTCCTATTTCCAGCATCTTATAGAGACACCAGCATACCATAGGTGTTCAAGCAATATTAGTTGAAGAAATGAATGAATGAAGATTATCACTGTTTTTATCAACCAGCATCTGATACCTGGATTACAATCGCTCAGCTAGTCTGCTTCCAAGTTTTCTCAGGAGATCAGAAATAGCTATAGAGTTTTTCTACTTTTATTGAAACACTATATGAAGGACAATAAAAATCAAGAACGAGAATAAGCTTATCCCATTGAATTTTTATTGTCTGACACACTTGTAAAAAGAGAAAAAAATCACGTTTATTCACATGCAAAAGTTGTGGATCCTACATTGGTCCCCATATTTTTATTCTTTCTTATTATTTTATGGTTCCTGAAAATTTGTAGCATCAACTGTGGTTATTGAGGCCCATATTCAGCCCAGTTCTTTAGAAACATTCTCTGTTTGGTCTACCCTATTCTTTTCTGAGAGTATCTATTAGTTCTGTAGTCAAAATCACTATTTAGAACAACATGATTAATCTTTCAAAGCCTAAATGTCCTAATTTATAAACCAGAATCAGACTCGTGATTTGACACGTGTAAATCCTTAGCTCAGTACTTATTAAATGTTAGCTGTTACTCAGCTTTTTTCTCTTGATCCCTCAAGCAATCTAGTATGGTGCTATATATGCACTGTAGATTCTAAGAGATGCAGTAAAAAATTAACATTTTATTGGTTACTGCATTTTAGTTATCATTTAAATCATTCAAAATTGGCAACTCAGTAAAACTTTATTAATAAGAATAGTCTAATAACTTCCATATCCCATTCCCTCACGTTAGTCAACTAGAATGAATGTTTTGGGACACTCTTTAGTCAATATTTTACAACATATATTTGAAAAAGTTCAGTAGTTAGCTGAAAAACTTAACATGCAAAAGGACACTGATGATCTGGATCTCTGCCAAGTAGACTGGTTGAAAAATAAAAGGGATCATCAGCTCAGCATCTGGAAATTGGCCATAAAACAACAAATTTTTGGCACATTGAATTAAATTCAGCCTACCTGACATATGGTCTGATACTCCCACATTCCCCTCCTTTCCCTGAACTCTATAGCTAGGAAGCTTACCTTCTCCTCCCTATTGCTCACATAGAGGGTTCTACTATGGTCATTTTCCTGGTAACTCAGTTCATGTTATGTGCACATTTGGAGTAATGGTAACTTCCTACTAGTGAAATTAGAATGTGCACTTATCTGCAGAATTAGATCTGAGGGAGGAATGTGTTAATTATCCCCAAAGAATATATTCTCATGTCTCCACCTAATACTATTAATTATCTTGCAGTTATAGTAATCCACCACACTCAAGGAATAAAAATTCAGGATAATTCACTCTTTTTTTTTCATAATGTGGCACCAGTGGTGCCCAAAATTAAAAATGAGGTTAGAAGTCATTGCAATTTATTTGGATTTTAATTGACTGTTTCTCAAAAACAAACCTGAGAGAAGCAAGCACACATTAAGATCTTTCCCAAATAATATAAATTCTTACATTTTTATATAAAGTGAAACCAACAATACAAAAGTATTCTAGATAAATTAAGTGCAGAGATGGAACATGGAGTTGAGGAGTTGAGAAACTTTCCACCATGCTCAATACTCTTCCCTCCAATATAATTAATCAGAGTGAATTTAGTGCAAAGTTGGTAGGTATAATAAGTAATAACCAAATACCTCCTTGTTCCCATCTTTTTCTGGTGCCTCTCTGATTTGGAAGATGATCTCAGGCTCTCCCATACTTACAGTGGTTAAGTGATTTAAAGTCACCTGTAAGTTATGGGACAGTAAAAAATAACCTTGGTGCATTGTTTTAAAAACCAGAGAAGTGTATTACCTGACAAAATATCTAAAGTAAGCACCAAGTTGCTAAAATTGCTATTTATAATTGCCAGATTTTCTGAGTATTGGTGTTAAAATTTAAATAAAAGATCAAGTAAGTTAAAATTTAGCAGAAAGTAGCCAGGTCCACTTTGGCTGTAATTCAAGCAACTCAGCAGACTGAGACAGGAGGAATGTAAGTTCAAAGCCAGCCTGGGCAATGTAGTGAGACCCTGTCTTAAAATAAAATAAGAGGGGGCTGGGTTTGTGACTCAGTGGTAGAGCACTCACCAAGCAGGATGAGGCACTGGGTTTGATCCTCAGCACCACATAAAAACAAAATAAAGGTATTGTGTCCACCCCCAACTAAAAAATATATTTTACAAAATAAAATAAAATAAGAATGTCTGGGGGTTTAGCCGAGAATGCTTCCATAGCATTCATGAAGCCCTGAACTCAGTCCCTAGGACTGGGAAAATTTTAGGAGAAAGTACAGTAATTACCACACAATAAAAGCATAACTTATAGAACAAAGAAACGCTTATAATCTGACAGCACCCAGAAAGTGTGGGCACAATGGTGTTCTAGTGAATAAGGGAATAGGTAAATTAAATTTACTTAAATTTAATTCCTTTTCCCTTATGTTGAATTGAAATATCCAAACATAACTACTCACACAGCATATGTTTACCTATTTTTTGAAGCTGAAAAACATGCTGGGGTTTCCTGTGTCACAGCCTCAATGGATGACATTCAATTTGAGGAGACAGCTAGGTAAGTGACATTATTCTTTCACTTTTCTCCTAAATTTGTTGTGTCATATATTTGTGACCCCTTATTTGTGACATATATTTGTGGCACCTTTTTTGTTTGGGGTCACTGATCCTGTTAATAAAATCAATAACATTTGACCCAATCTAAGTTAGTAAAAGAAATAATCACAGGGCCTACTTTTAGTCAACATTTTGGGTGTGAAATCACATTCACCATTTCGTTCAGAAGTGACTCTCTCTCAGCATGAGATGCATTGTGGGGTCAGGCATAGGAAGCTATCTAGCTCCTGACTCTTAATGGCTCCTTTCTCTACTAGAAGAATAATTAGTGATGGTAAGTGTCTCTACAATGGTGAATTTCATCATTAGGTGGGATAAACGCTAATTCATTTGAATAGAGATAGTAAAATATGAGAAACATTTTATGTGTGAGAGTGCATACTATGCTTTACCAACTCATATTGCAGAAAATTCTAAGTGAAAAAATAATTCAAACTTTTGCAAAAATAGAATTGTATAGTGTATCCCAAGAACTCATCACCTAACTACATTAATAATCCACTCATGCACACTCTTGTACTCTTCTATGGTCCCCTACGTGACTGGGTTATTCTGAAGCAAATTCCAGTCATTATCTGTAAATATTTCAGTATATATTTCTAAAAGATAAGTACACTTTTAAAAACATAATAATATAACCACAATCACTGTATTTTGAAGTTACTTGAAATAATTCTCTTCCATGTGGTTAAATTGCCAACCTCACACCTAGTTGAGTTCAATTGTTTTTTTGTTAGATTAATTTTATTTTTTATTGTATTTTATAATTTCAAACATTTGCAGGTATCAGGCTGAAATCTGGAAAACAGATACATTTGACTGTGGGAAATTAAGCTCCTATCTGGCTTCTATCTAAGCATTCCTCTTTCTATAGCCTTTTTAATTACTTTATGACTTAACTTTTTATTTTTTAAATGTAAACAAGTATCTACATATATTTAGATCCTTTTTAAAACAAATTCCAACACATTGG
This sequence comes from Glaucomys volans, assembly GCA_020662805.1. NCBI lineage: Eukaryota > Metazoa > Chordata > Mammalia > Rodentia > Sciuridae > Glaucomys > Glaucomys volans. Next base: position 153,817 of record JAJEJO010000578.1, on the reverse strand, counting down.
ACATACTTTTCTTGACTTCACTTTTTTCTTTTTATATTATATATAGAAAATCACTCTGTAGCAATGCACAGAGATATTCAGAATTCCTTCTAATAGCTACATGGTAATCCTTTGTGTAAGATACCCTAATTTTTCCTTTGATTCCTACTGATGAATTTTTAAGTTGTTTCCAGTTTTTGCTATTACAAATATTTCAATATGTAGTTTTGTGCAGGTGTATGTCCATGGTTTTACAGCATATTTTTGGGATAGAGTCCTAAAAAGAGGATCTGAGTCAAAGGCATATGCCATTTTATTAGACATTGACAAATTCCTCTCTGTGAGGATTATTATGTGGGAAAAGGACTAGTAAAATTGTGCTGAAAGCATAGATTTGTTCAGATTTCCCACAGTTATTAATTATTTTAATATACATCTGTATGTCTATTTTAAACATCCTTCCTTTACTTCCAGTCTCTCTGACTGGAATGCTATAGATTATGACAGGTATATTGTGTAGAGGAGCAATGTATGCACAGAGGCATTAATCAGATGTGGTCTCTCTTCTAGGCAAACCCAACCGATTCACTTTGTGGGTAGTCATTACTATATCTGCACAAACCTCTCTAGAGGCAATTAAATGAATTCTGTTAAAATAGGATTAATTACTATTCTTTACTAAAAGCCTGAGTTGGATAATGTCAAGCTTTTGGAGCCAGACAAGACCAGGATTTGAACTCTGGCCCTGCCTTTTGCTGGCTCTATTGCCTTGTAAGCCCATTTTCTGATAGGAATGAAATGAGAACGGTACTACTTCCCTCACAGGGTCCTTGCCAGGGGTGACATGTTAGATATTATGCAAAGCACTCGGCATAGTGCCTGATTTACACACAACACTAATAAAGGGCAGTCATTGTTACTAGTATGGCCACACTAGAAACAGTACTTTGTTTAATTAATGACAAGGGTTTTTATTGTTAGTGAATTATTGATAAGTCTTTTATAATCTTTTGAACTTCATCTGTGTCCCAAAGACTGATCTCCATGAAGTCAGCAACCCTGTCTTATGCATCTCTGTGACTAACACCTTAGCTGAACACCAGGGCTAGTCCTCAGTCAATAAATGCATGAGGTAGACAAATCAATGATTATTTTAGGAAAGTTTCATATGCAGAGGGAAAAAAAATCTTGAAATAGAATTGGTTTTTAAGAAAGATTTTAAAAAGGAGAAGCCTTAAACATTTTCAAGAGTAAAAAGGAGTCAGGGAAGGGTGGAGATGGAAGGAGCAAAAGAGGATAGAGCTGACAGCAGGGGGAAGGTCAAGAGCACAGGTGAGACAGGAGATCAGGTTTTGAGGAGATCCTTGTTCCTCTGAAGTAGAAGAGTCTCAGTGTCTCGGAAGACCCTGAGAATATAGTTCAATTCTGAAGGTAAGGGAGAAAAATTCAGGGGCTCATATTGGACAGATTCTTAACTTCTGCTAAGGTGAAGAGATCAGAAGTGACAGAAGGGCTTGAACGTCAAAGTTTTGAAACAAGTTCAAGTTACATGATCAGAGTTCCCAAGGTAGCAGGGAGTGAATGCCTGTTCTAGCAGCAGTGGGGCCCATATAAACCTATCAAAATTAATCAGTGGGCTTGCTTGCCTGTTTATTTGTAATTTGTTTGCACATTTACTTATTAACATTTTAAATTAAATATCAGTTGCATAGGTTTGTCTGTGTGTTTGTCTTAGCTTCCTCTGGGGAAAGAGCTACTATAAAGTCCAAGTATCTATTGCAAATTTGTAGTCATATTGCATGCTATCTTTGCAAAGTCCTTTTTCTGTTTAAATAAAGGGAGTCGGTTAACCTGAGTGTGGTTTTTGATGATGATCAGCATTTGCCCTTAAGCCCTATCTTTACTCTTATCAAGAAGCTGAGTGTTCCACGTGACATTATCAGCAGGCTAAGGTGGAAATGCTTTATGACACATACAAGGATTTAAGTGGATCTTTAAGACTGAAATTAAATGTGCTTGCATTACTGAAAAAAAAAATCTTTTTTTTTTTTTTTAACCAGAGTTGGGCAAGTTATAACCATCAAAGCAAAAGTTACTAGAGCATTCAGCACAAGCATGGAGGTAAGAGGTATACTTTCCTTACTTCTGATTATTGGTGCTCATCTCTTCATTGTTTACAGAGGGCAGAGGAGACCTAGAATAGTATCTGTAGATAATGAGATTCTGAAGTTAAGAAGACCCTTAAATCTGCTGTCAGACTTCACATAAATAATAAGGACCTGATGTTTCTCAGTCAACCCAGCCACTAAAATTCAATGTGATGTAATTCACTGTTTTTACATGGAAGGATACACAGAAAGTAAACACACAAGGTTGAAGGGCACTGTTTTGCTCTTTTGCAAGATATAGGTTTTCTTTCTTAATTATTCTGTCTCTAATATTACTGAAATTCTGCATATCTCCTTATTCCCCAGTGGAAGCTAGCCCCATGATTAGTTTTTGAAAGGCCTAATAACTCAGATTCAAGGTAAAAAGGTAAGTTTAGATGATTTTTCTTTTACACCCACTTGGTTTTCCTTTCCTTTCTTTATCATAGTTGAGAAAACAACATTCTAGGATTTCCTGAAGTCACTGTCCAGGTTAAATTGGAAGGGAGGAAGGGAGTTGCTGGATTCAGCTTCTAGGTTGGCTGGTGGCAGTCTTTTACAGTCCCTTTGATCCTAAATATGAAAGTCATGTAGAAACTTCCCACCACAGACGGGGTGACTTAACCAACAGAAATTTATCTTCTCACAGTTCCAGAGGCTGGAAGAACTAAGTCAAGACATCAAGAAGATTGGTACCTTCCGAGGGTTGTGAGAGAGAATCTGTCCCCACCTCTCTCTGGGTGGTTTGTGGCTCTCTTTGGTGTTCCTTGGCTTGTAGGAATGTTCCCGGATCTCTATCTTCATCTTCCCATGTGTCCTTCCTGTGCGTGTGTCTATTTTCAAATTTCTCCTGTATGTGAGGGCAGCAGTCATCCTGGATTAGGACACAATCCTCGTCTGGTATGATCACATTTTAACTGACTACATCTGCAATGACCCTATTTACAAGTAAGGTCACATATGGAAGTGCTGGAAGTTAGGGTTTCAAAACATAGGCATTTAGGGAGGAAGGAACATTTCAACCTGGAACAGAATGATCTTGGCAAGAACTATGCCTGCAGTGATGGCGCTGCCATGATGTAGTCACTTTCCACCAGTGCCCTCATTCAGGGAGTGCAAAACATTTGAAGACGCTCTCGTGGAGCCAGTGGGAGCTCTGACAGCAGCAATCAGTGCTTCCAGACCCTGACTTCCCAGCGGTGGGACCTTTGGCCTTTGCCGTAGTCCCTGAAGTTGGCCTTTCTCCAGAGGGACATGTACTGTCCTTTATAGTCAACCCAAACACTGATAAACGTTTCTTTTCTTTTCTCCTTTTCTTCCTATTCCCTGAAACAAGCTAGAACTTTCAAAGGAAGTTTGAATAGAATTTAAGAAAAAAAAATTCCTGTAAGTTTGAAAGCACAGGTTTCTTTTTGATTCTCAGGAAAATAAACCCTAGCCTCAGCTTACTTGCTAACCCTGGTCCCCTGGGCATGATTATTATCATTTTTTCTTTCATCCTCTGTTACTCTACCAGGAGCCTCTGGAGTTTGTCTCACTTTCCATACTGGGTAGAAATTTCTTGTTAATTTATTTATTTTTCTCCTAAATCTCTATGGCAACTGCACATTTTTATTTTTACTTCTACAAATTCAACATGTCCGTCAGGTTCATCCCATTCTATTTCAGTTTTCTGTCACAACTGAGGCTAACCCTCCGCTAATTGGCTGAGCAAAAATAAATGACTGACTTCACCCTGAACCCAAAGCATGCAGGAACCTTGCCGTGCTGCCCTTCCTCCAGGGTTCTCTCTGATTGCTCTGTTAAGTCTCTTTCCTCCTCCGGGGGGTTTGTGATGAAAGTCTCATCAGATAGTTACAAACCCTGTGCAGTAAGAGAGCATTGTGTAAGGGTAGGGACATTTTTTGGTCCCTAGAGTATACTTTTTAAAATTGGTTTCATTGAGATAAAATTTATAATATTAAAACCTACACATGTTAATTATACATTTTGATGAGATTGGACAGGTTATACAGCTGAATAGCCACCACTATAGGACACATGAAGTGTTGACATCCCCACAAAAAGTTCTCTCATTCATGCCCCTTTGAAACCCATCAGCTCCCTCAGCCCCAGCCCTGAGGACCACTCAGCTACTTTAGATCAATATCTTTTACCCCCTTTACTGAATTTTATGTAAATGTAATTATACAGTATATAATGTGTGTCCAGTTTATCTCACTTAGCATCATGCTTTTTTATTTGTTATTATTATTACCAGTCCCATTTTTCCATTTACTTTGGGCTTCATTTGCCTTTCTTTTTCCAGTATCTTAGGTAGAAGCCTACGACACTGACTAAACTTTTCTTTTTCACAAATACAAGCATTTCACGCCATTAATTTTCTTCAGAATATTGCTTTACCTGAATCAGAATATCTTCTCATTTTCCTTGTGAATTTTTCCTTGATCTCTGAGTTATATAGATGTGTGTTGTTTGATTTCCAAATTTATGATGATGATTTTCAAGACAACTTTCTGTTCCTGATTTCTGATTTAATTCCTTCATAGGAAAAGAACATATGTATAATTTTGGTTATTTTAAATTTATTGATACTAGTTTTATGACACAGAATATGGGCTCGGTAAGTGCTGTACTTGAAAAACAAAAGTCTACTTATGGTGGGTCAGTTACGTTGATTCTTAGTGATTGTTGTCGTTGCTGTTGTTCACCTGCTCCATTAGGTACTAAAAAATGTGATAAGATGCCCAACTATCATTGTGAACTTGTGTATTTTTCCTTTCAGTTCTATCAGTGTTTGCTTTATGGATTTTGAAGCTCTGTTATTAGATGCAAACACTTTTTAAATTGTTAAATCCTCTTGATGACTTAGTCCTTTCATCATTATAAAATTACCTATTTTACTTCTGGTTTTTGTTTTTAAATCCAACTTGTCTGATATTAATTTAGCCACCACAGCGTAGATTGGGTTGCTACTTTTCATCTAGTCTAACAATCTCTGCCTCTCCATGGTATGTTTTAACTATTTTCATTTAATTTAACATGACTGTTGATACAGTAGGTTTAAATCTGTCATCTAGTTGTTTGTTTTCCATTTGTTCCATCTGTTCTTTTCTCCTTTCCCCCTATCTTTCCCTGCAATTTTTATAGTGGGTAATTTTTAGTAATCCATTTTATCTTCATTGTTGATCTTTTAACCATATGTATTTGTTTTATTATTTTTAGTGTTTGTTCTAGGATTTACAATTTGCATACTTATCTGAATCTACCTTCAAATAATATTATACCCTTTTAGGTATAGCATAATAATTTTCCAACAGTATGCTTCCTTTCCCATGTCCTAGCCTTTCTGCTATTGTCATTTTATCTTTTATTTCTGCATGTTAAAGCCCCACAATCCATTATAGTTTTTGTTTGTTTGCTTGCTTTAGAGTCCGTTATCTTTTTGAGAGTAAAAATATAGTTTATACCTTTCCACAGTTTTCATCTCTGGTACTCATCATTTCTTTGTGCATCTCCAAACTTTCCTCTGATATCACTTTCCTTTAACATTTCTTTTAGTTTAAAGCTGCTGGTGATTAATTTTTTCAGTCTTCATCTGTGTGCCAAGTTCTTGTTTCACCTTTGTGTTTGATGGATATTTTCACTAGGTATAGAATTCTGACTTGACAGTGTTTCACCCCCTTGCAGGACGTTAGAGTCTCTCCATTATTTTTAGCCACGCATGGTTCTCTGAGAGGTCTACTGTTATTCTTATCTTTGCTGCTTTTACATGGTATGTCTTTTATTCTTGGGTTGTGTTAATATTTTCTTGTCACTGGTTTTTAGCAATTGGATTATAATATAACTTATGATTTTCTTTACTTTAATTCTTGGATATTTTTAAGCTACTGAATGTTTGGATTTATAGTTTCCAACAAATTTGGAATTTTTCTCAGCTTTTGTATTTTCAAACATTTTCTATTCTATGCTCTTTCTACTTTTGGACTTTAGAATTTTAGACAATTTGTTAGTGCCCCACAGGTTACTGATATTCTGTTATTGTTTTCCCTGGTCTTTTCTTTCCACACTACATTCTGCATAAACTTCATTTGTTATAATCAACTTTGCCAATTTCTACTTCTGTCATATCTAATTATGTGAATCTTATCTGGTACATTTTTTACTTAATATGATATGTTCTTTAATCTCAGGAAGCGTTATTTGAACATTTTTATTTTGTCTATTTCTCTCTTCATTATGCTAATATTTTCCTATTAGCAGTCAGCAAATTATAGGCTATGGATCTGTGTTTATAAATAAGGTTCTATTGTGACACCGTCACACTGTGTTAGTCACCTTTTCATTGCAGTGACAAAATACCTCCCATAGAAAACTTAAAAGGAGAAAATATTTATTTTGGCTTATGGTGTCAGAGGTTTCAGCACATGGTCTGCTGATCCCATTGCTTTGGGCCTTAGGCAAGGCAGAATATCATGGTGAGAGGGCTTGGCAAGGGAAAGCTGTTCCACTCATGGCAACTGGGAAGAAGTGGGGGGCTGGAAACTGGTGCAAGAAATACCTTTCTGGAACATTTCCTGAGTAACCTACCTCCTCTAACTGGGTCCCACCTCTCAATAGCTTTCATTTCCTTCCAATAGTCAGTTCAAATTATTAGTTGATTGATTAATCCACTGATGAGGTTACAGCCCTTATGAGCCAATAATTTCTTAAAAGCCCCACCTCTGCACATTGTTTCATGGGGGAAATAACACTTGAGTCTTGTGGGTACTTTATATCCAAACCATAACACACCCATGGTCTATGCTGCTACCACATGGTCAATTACATTGACAGAGTAATTGCAAAAGAGTATAGGTGGCTACATGCCTTAAAATATTTACCATCTAGGCTTGCCCTCTGGGAAAATGCTAACTCTTGCTCTACATCCTTTAGCTCATGGTACACATATATAATAGTGTTCAACATCCTTTTTTTGTTAATTCCATCATTTCTGTTATTTGTTGTTCTATTTTTGTTAAATACATCTAATAATTTTCTTGTGTCTAATCATTTATTAGATGCTGAACTGTAAAATTTCGCATTGTTTAGTGAGACTTTTGTTATTTTTTTTATAAAGGAATGTCAGACTTTTAAGAGCAGGATGATGTTGGTTACTTGAAGATTAGTGTGAGACTTTAAAGATCCATTTTTGAGCTTTTTGCTGGAAGACAGTGCTTATTCCAGAGCTAATTTATTCCCTCTTCTAAGTTGGGGTCTTCTGTGGTCTCCATGGATTGTTCTGTGTTTAGTGAGTCTGGGGGAAGAACTCACAAGATTCCCAGCTCCGTGGGCTCCGAAATTTTCCATGTCACAGCTCCCCAATAGTTTGTTCCTCAGAACCTGTTTTTGTCTGACCTTGTGAGGTTTCCCCCATGCATGCTCAGATTGGTATCAATCCAGACTCATGGGGATCCAAGGCACAGTTAAGAATTCCTTCTTTCCTTGGATCTATCCTCTCTGAGCTGGGCCCACAAACTTCAGCTACCTTGGTGTCCTTGATTTCTGACTCTTTGATTCAGCAAAATAAGGTTCCCCTTCCCTGACCATGATCTGGGAATTACTTTCAGGCTGAGAGCCTCATTTGTTTCCCTTTCTCCAGGGATCACAGTCCTATGTCCCCATTTTTCTGCGTGTGAAAATAGTTGCTTCCTGAACCTGATCAAGTTTTCTAGTTGTTTTCATGAGATATAATTCCAGTCTTACCTACTCTTACCTACTCTCTCATGACACAGTTAAATTCCCCCTGGCACATGTTTTGGAGATATGGTCATCACAAAACTCAGTCAACCATTCTAGTGGGAGACAGTGTTCAGAACTTGTTTTAACTCTCCAAAATTTTTGATGATTTTACAGTTGATATTTTATTTTTCATCTGCCTGTTTCTCTAAAGTGGAAAGCTATGTGGGACAAGGGTTGGTGGGAGTTGGGAATAGATAGTTTAAAAGTGGTTAATCTACTTCTAGTTAATTTAATATTTACTGTGCAAATACACATTTGCATTTTTAAGTTGAGTGACTTAAGATGAATCACAGATTATTAATTCTTTTTATACATGATGTACCTGGTCAAGATATAGAAACAGATGTTCTTTTTCATTGATTACACAGTGCTGAACTAAGATGTCTGAGGTCATCCATTATTCCAAGAAGATTGTATCATTTATCTGGCTGAGATATGGAGGAAAGTGTTATTAGCCCCAATCTAAAGATAAGCTCATAAATTTATCCACAATCCTGCAGAATGCCAGCCTGAGGAGCAGAGCTTCAGACCTCTTCACACAGAAGGTCCAGCCCACTGCAGTATCTCCACATAGTATCTCAGCCACCATTCCTAAAAAGAAAACAAGGAGCTCGGTGTAGCAGCCCATGCCTGTAACCCCAGCAGCTCGGGTGACTGAGGCAGGAGGATCACAAGTTCAAAGCCAGCCTCAGCAAATTGGGGAGGCCCTAAGCAAATTAGTGAGACCCTGACTCAAAATTTAAATATATGTATGTATATATAAAGGGCTGGGTATGTGGCTCAGTGGTTAAGCACCCCTGATTCAATCCACAATACAAAATTTAAACCAAACTAACATAACATGATGCAATTCTGCCCATGCTATCTTGTTCTTAAAAATGTAGAAAGCAAAGGGTAAAAATACATCTCTCTGGTGGGCTATAGGGCAGTCATTAATATTATGGTTTCAAAAGCTATTTGCATGGGCTGGGTCATGGCTCAGTGGTAAAGCACTTGTCTGGCATGTGTGAGGCACTGGGTTTGATTCTCAGCACTGCATGTAAATAAATAAATAAAAATAAAGTCCATTGACAACTAAAAAATATTTTTGGAAAAAGCTGTTTACTAATAATAGGATTAGAAAATGCCAAATTTTTAAAAATTAGAATATAAAACCATAGATAATGATATTTTACAATGTGTATATACATATATAATTTCATGTGTGTTTTATAAAATATATTTAATATGTAATACATATGTGTACATATTTATGTGTGTATACGAGTATCTATATATATAAACTAGGTGTATGTATGTGTACATATGTACATATACACATATAAATATATAAAAACTGGAAGAAATTCATCTAAAGTTTAATAAGCATTACCTCTGGGTGATGGAATTACTGAAAATATTTATTCTGGGTAGTTAGATTTCATGTATTTTCCATGGAAATATATATTTCCTGTAGTGAGAAAAAAGTTATTTATCCAATTTTATAGAACATCATTGAAAGAATAGCACTACTTAAAGATAAATTAAAATGCTGGTGTCATTTCAGAAAAAAGACAAAAATGGTAAAATACATAACTGAATTTTGAATGCTGTGATTGTATCTGTTATATGGATGACTGAAAGTTTATTTTTCTTTTCCTTTTAGATCAGTATCAAGGTCATAGTACAGGACACGTTGACAGGCACTGAGAAACTTGTTAGTGTGGCTTTCTCTACATTTGTAGCCAAACCAGTTGGAAAAGAAAAGGTAAATTTTCTACATAAAGAGGCATCTCTTCATGTAAATCAGGGACATAGTAATAAAAGTGTCAGAACTATTATGGGGAAAAGGACATTTGTTCTTACCAGGAGATATATTTCCCAAGATTGGTAACTCACCAATGTTTACCATAAAGTTAGGATTCGATGGGAACCTCATAGGATGTAAGTAGTAAGATCTTTCAAGGCCTAGGACCTTAGAGAAAGGGAGATGTAGCCAGTTTGAGAAAGCCAGATTGAGAAAGAAGGAAAACAAAATCGCCTGAAAGTCATCTCACTTTCAAAATATTTCCTACTAGTTTAGTTCTTTTCTTTTGAAAACTTGAAAATTGAGTTAAAATAGTTCTTTAAAAGCAGGAGCAATGTAGTAAGTAGTTGCATGTTATGGTTTAATCATTTATACCTGAAGGAAAAAATGTCAAAGTTGCTGAGTTATTGAACTTTAAAACCAAGTTTCAGGGCATCTTGGGCTAACGGCACCCTTCAAAGCCGCACTTTGTCCTGATGCGCATGCTCAGCTGCTCACCTGGCCATGGGCCCCATCTGCTCTTGCAGAATTCCTCATTATCATTTCTTGAAGTTCCTGCTCAGGGTCACAGTGCTTGGGGTAGGGACCCCATCTAGTATAAACATTGTTAAAAGATAATAATTCAATTTATAATTTAAATATTTCACTCCAATGATTGCTTTAAGGATGGGCATAGTGACTTCTCCTGGTTCCACTTGGAAGTGACAAGGGGTCTCCCTCTGGAAAAGTGCATAAATTCTTCCTCAGACTGCCTCCAACTCAGACATGGGACAAAGAAATGTTTCCACAGCACTGACAGAGAAGGCAGCAACTGTGCACACCAGCTGTTCCTCACCTGGGCCACCTAATGCCCGGGTGGCAGGTGGGAGTTCCTAGAATGGGAGATGTGTCCCAGGGGACAAAATCCTGTGGGGCACATTTCCCACTCTAGGCCTGACTTAAACATGCTACAAGGAAAATTCATAGTGCCCAAGGTGCTGCTTTTCAAACTGAAGTTCACATCAGCTAGTAATATTATTTAAAATGCAGCTGTCTGGGCTGTGTCTTGGACCTTCAGAATTAGAACCACTAGTGCAAGAACTCAGAATCTGTACTTTGACAGGGATTCCAGGCATTCCTTGTTCATGAAAATTCAAGACACTGAGATAGGTCTTTCCAACCTTTGAGTTTTTCATGGAATCTCTAAACTCTTGGGAATGAGAAAATTATGGGGCAGATGTCAAGTTCCCATATCTGACAGCAAGTGACAGGAAGGAGTATACATGACCAACCTTCCCTCACGTGGCAGAGGAGGACCACTGCTTTCTCCCTCCTGTCTCAGATTCCTCGCTGAATTCAGAAATGTGTGGCATAAGCATGTAATTGTCACACCTCAGTCCACTCTCTGCTGAGACTGAAGAACTGGTTTCTGAAAGCCCTTCTGGAGAGTCAGCTGTTTGAGCTGCTGCCATAACTGTCTGGTTCAGAGAATATCAACAGTAAAGCACTTTTCCCAGACTAACGAATTTTCTAGTTGGTAACATTCTTGTTCAGTAGCATATTATGAAGAGAGCCATGAAAAGCCAGGATTTGGTTTGAACTGACAAGACTACCTGGAGACCTGTCCAAAGAGACTTTATTCCAGGATAAAATTGGCAATGATTAACTAGATTTGGCAATTACACAGGTCAGATCACAGAGAGGACAGCAGAACTCCATGAGGTGTGCTCACCCAAGGCTCACTAAAGCCAAAGGAGGTGGTAGAACCTAGGAAAGAAGGCGCAGGACAACATCAGAGAGGTTCCACTTCCAGCAGTGGCTCGCTCCCAAGGTCCTTTTCCCAGGTCCCACATGATGTATTTTGAGGATTAGGAATCACCAGGATATATGTATGTTGTCTTGGTTTTTCAGGAAAAAATACATAAATTTACCAAGTGATCTTTTGTACTCCTCTGGTCACAGAACTAAAATAAGACTACGTAATGAGGTAAACCAATGTGAACTGTCAATCTACTCATTCCTGACCAGATTAGACAAGGCAGTCCAGGAGAGCTTTGGACTTTAGGCAGTATATTATGAATCACTAGCTTGGCTCATCTGTATCCGGGCCAAGGGTCAGGACCAGACTTGAACTGTCCTAAAATAATCCTGGAGCCAGCTTGTCCTTTCACACATGCTCAGAGATGGGCATCTGTGGAGCAGCATGGGCCCTTGTTACTCTTGCATCATATTTTCAGGTTTCTGGAGGTCAACTAAAGTTTCATTCCAACATATTGATTATTTCAGTTTGCTTATTAATGTTTTTATCATGTGATGAAGTTTCCAAATTGGAAATATCTCCTGGTACAGGATAGCTTTCTCTAGAACATCATTACCTCCCCACCTTTGGTGTCTTAATTTTTCAAAAGGTAGAAAACATTTCTTGATAAGAATTCACCAGGTTCAAATCCCCAGCACCAAAAAAAAAAAAAAAAAAATCACCAGAATAATTCATGGGAATCACAACCCCTGCCCCCAATCATCTCTCTGTAGAATGTCATATTTTGAAGTTCTATGGAAACATTTTTAAATAAGGTAAAATAAACAGGGATATTTTTAAAGGTACATATTTGATGAAGAAACAATTATTTATATCATACTAAATATATTATACCTATTCTGATTTTTTAAACTTGAAAATATTTTTAGAAAAAAGAATATGTTTAGTGAAAATGTCCATAACTTCTCTCTTTGAGTTACAAAACATATTTGTTTTTACAAAATTCATGTTGTGTTTTTATAACTTAATAAGGCAATAAAAATGAATTATTTTCTTTCTCCAGATTCTCTTAAAACCAGTCATACTTCTAACTGAACAAGATCATGTGGAGCATAATCTGGCTTCTGAGAGAAGGAAAGTTCGATTACAACATGAAGACACTTTTAACAATTTAATGGAGGACAGTAGCAGCTTCGAAGGTCAGCAGATGCACTCATAAGAACTTCACATGACTAGGGCAAGTGACTGGGTCCTTTTTTAGGGCACACTTATTTTTACTGTACAATTCAGTCCTGACATTGCTGGATATCTTCTGCAACAAACTGAGTGGCTGGAGAAGGAAGGGACTCAATATAATTGATGGCACCTAAGTCATCTTTAAGTCAGAGGATCTCCAGGGAAAGAGATGGGGAATAAGGGACTAGGCAGCAGGAGTTGAATAACACTCAGCATGGCGGAGGGATGGCAGCCTTACTGTACTCTTATGAATGGAAGGGATAAAATTCTGTTCTTATTTCCTGACATTTTCCAAAATAACACTGGGCTTTATGAAAAACTTTCTTAGTTTTCTAGTGGTGATTTTGGAACCCCTTCTCTTTCCCTGCCTTTCCTTTTTGTCTGACTCCTTCTTCCAAAGCCCCAGGGGGGTGACCCAGGAGAGGACAGTATGGAAGGAGATAGGGTGAGCCATTCCTGGTTCCTAGAAGGTCCAACTGCACCTGGCCAAAAAAGAAGAAGAAAAAGAACACAAACAATCAGGAGAAGAATGTGAAGAGAGAGACAGGAGGAAAAGGAATACACAGAGACAAGAGGCATGAGAAAGGAAGAAGCTCAAGTGGAAGGAAGGAAGGAAGGAAGGAAGGAAGGAAGAAGCAGAAGTGTGGGAGTCTCATTCTGCCCAGGTGATATCATCAAGGTCCTGGGACAACCCCATAGAAGGCCTCTGGGGTGGAAGAGATTTTCAAAGGTTTCTGCTTTGAGAAACTAGAGCTAGTAGAGTTATTGGGACCCTCAAAGTCAAGGGGCATTGTTTTCCAAAATAGGAAAAACTTGGTCATGATTCTAGACTGACCAGGATGATTGATAAGATCATTATTGAGGAAGAGGTTCATTTTAAGAGAAAGAGATAATTCATGTCACCCTATACTTCTAACAACTGAAAACTTTTTATTTATTTGCTCACCTTTTAAAGGGCAATACCCATTCCCAAATTATTTTTAAGGAAATGAAGACTTCATCATTAAATCACTATGCTGAGAAGAGTGAGTCTTATTTTGTAAAGATGGTTTCAGTACCAAAATATATTTTAAATGCATTTTGCACAAGTATTGAAATAGCTATATGTGAGAACAGTCCTAAGGCAGACTAACAACCATTAATAAAAATACAAAGATGAAGAATCAATTAGCCCTAAATGTACCCTGCTATCTTCTTGCTGCTAAAATCCCAGGAAAGAAATGAAATGACTGACAAAATACTTCCTAATGGCCTAATCCTTACTATATTTAATAAGTATCTCTCTAAGAGTATCTCAGGAAAACTCAAGCATTTAACACGATTATTATTAAGTATGTTCAGTTGCTCTGGTTTCATTGGCCTTCTTTTCTTCACAATTATGTCATTTTAAAAGGCCTTTTGTCCTCACTGAAATTACAATGACACTTCCTGAGTTCGTAAGGAGAAAGTAGAAAAAAGCCACTAATGACTTTTAAGCCACAAAAAGATTTCTTTGGCAATGTCAAAAAGAGTTCTTTTGAAGTCTATATATTCATCCAGAGATCCTTGCGAACATTTGCTTCTAATTTATCCCTCATCCAGATTATGCATCTCAAGAATTATTTTCCACCCTGCAAACCTGGAACTGTCTTGAGAAATCCCTGCCACTAGGAAGAAGGGGACCCTGTGCCAAGTGAGGGGCTGGTCAGGTTGGTCCGGTGCTTGCAGAAGGAGGTATAGATGTGACTGTAGATAAGAGTCTGTACAGTCATAAAGAAGGATGAGCTCCTTCCTCCTCATCAGAGAAGAAAGAATGGCATGCTGCCTGCTTCATTCTCTCCAACACATATGTATTCAATGCCCACTTTGTGGGAGGAACATGCTTGCTGCAAAGGTAAAAAGATGAACAGTTCAGTCTTTGCTTTTGCAAAACTCAAAGTTTAGTGCTGGATACAGACATGTAAGTAGATTAAAAATAATGTAGAGAGTGAAAAAGAGCATTGTAGGTTCCAAGTACTGTGGGAGTCCAGAGCAGGAATGTTCAGGCTGTCCAGGAAAGACCCACTAGCTATGAGAAGAAAGCCAAGAAGGTGAGGCAAGCAACAGTGTGAGTAGTGACCTAGTGGCACAAACCCAGAGGCTGTGTGTTAGGGGGCCACCGTCACAAGAGCATTCTAGAGAGAAACTCAAGAGAGAAGAGGCAGAAGATGAACACAGGACCATGCCATGGAGGATCTCTCATGCACGTTCAGAAACTTGACCTTTCTTCAGTCCTTCACAAGAACCATGGAAGGATCTTGAGCAGGTTGTAGCATGACTGAATTGGAATTCAAAATGACCACTCTGGGTAGAGGGAGGAGATCAGGTGTTTTACTCAGCATTTTGCCACTGTGACTAAAAGACTTGACAAGAACAATTTTAGAAGAGGAAAAGTTTATCTGGGGCTCACGGTTTCAGAGGTCTCAGTTCATAGACAGCTGGCTCTATTCCTTGGTGCTGGAAGTGGGGCAGACCATCATGGCAAAAGAGCATGGTAGAGGGAAGCAGCTCAAGACGTCACCAGGAAGCAAAAAGAGAGACTCCACTCACCAAGTACAAAATATATACCCCCAAAGGCATGCCCCAGTGACCTATCTGTTCCAGCCACAATGTGCCTGCCTAGATTTACCACTCAGTTAATCCCATCAGGGGGACTGATTTGCTGATTGAGTTGGGATTCTCATAATCCAATCATTTCAACTCTACACTTGCATTTTCTCACACGTGAGCTTTTGGGGACACCTTGTATCTAACCATAATGACTGGCAAGAGATGAGGAGTCCCTGAGCCAGGCAATGGTCTTGAGAGGACAGAAGAGAGAAGGAGTAAAAACACATACTCTCAGTAAAATCAGCAGAATAGGGTCATTGATTGGATGAGGGGAGATGGGTGAGAAAGAAGAAGGGATGTGGGGTAACTCAGGTTTCTGGTTTGAGCTGCCAGTTAACGGTGGCACTGTGAACTGAGTTAATGAATACAAGGGACAGGGGAGAGGCAGTTTTGGTGAAGTGGACAGCAAGTTCAGTTTTAGGTCTGTGGAATTTGGCTTTTTCATGAACATCCAAAAAGAAGTCAGGGTTGGAGAGAGGCCACTCAAGAGGTAAGAGCTTACAGATGGTAGTTCCAAAAAGACAAAGACAGTCATCCAGGGAGAGCTCACAGGGGCAGGGAGTGGGTCAACAATGGAACCCGTGGGACACAGGCTTCTAGTCAGAGCGTAGGAGGAAAACAGGAGAGAACGATGTCATGAGTCCGAGGAGCAGTTAGGAAAGGAAATGAGTGGTCAACTCTGTTCCAGGAAGTGAGTAACAAAAACTGCCCAGGGTTGGGAAAAGGGGAATCATGGGTGACACTAGGTTAGTGGAGTGTGGGAAGGGAGACATTTGGTGACCCTATATCAATTAGAGGAATATACAGAGGGGGAACAGTTTCCCATAACTTCTGTGTCATAGTCACATGCCAAATCAAACTCTTGACATTAGGCGTTTTAAAAAATATTTTCACTTGGAAGTGGTGGATAAAATAAGAGCCACCAGCATCCCGGCCCCTGACAGCCCAAGACCTTTGCAGCAGGTGTGGATGGTGAGGATACCATGGCCATCACAGTTCTTAGTACAGCTTGGCTATTTCAGAACCTCTGCTTTTGAGGGAAACTGAGACATTGAACTGGACCTCGTGTCATCCAAACCATCAGGAATGCCCCACAGCAGCACTGGCATTTCACAGGAACTCAGTTCTCTCTAGATCTTTTCCTGTGCTCCAGCCATCATAAGGTGGAGCCTGTTCCTCCCTGGTCTCTGTGGCTTCGCACTCCTCAGCTACCCACACCAGAGACAATTGCCTCCTCCCACTGGCCCAGCCAATCCCAAGGCTGAATGGCTAGAAGTTGGGCTCTCAGAGCCTCATCTACTTCCTCTGGCAGTCAGGTTTACAAGCACATAGTTGCTCTTTTTCTTTTCTTATCCCAGTACGTGCTGTCTATCACCAAGACCTCTCACTTTGTTCTTCTTAGCTCACCAAGGTGAAGATAAAAGTAAACAAACAAAGTAAGAATTGTAAAATGGAAACAATAAACATATGATAGATTGGTGTCAAGCTAAAATAATATAGATTGCTTCAAACAATACTGAATATGCAGAAAGTGCTGGTATTAATATTGCTATCTGAGAGGTCTCCGCTCACAGGAGTTACTGAAGAGGACAGTTAATGACTGAGGAACTTGACTGAGAAGGATGAAAGAAACAGCCTGGAGCTAGAGGGGACTCAACTTCAAAGGGAATTGTTTTTCAGATTATGAAAACTTGGTTATGGTTCCAGGCTGATCAAGATGATGATAAAAAATCATTATTGAGAGAGAAGCTGGTTATAAGAGAAAGATAATTCATTTCAAACTTGTAATTTGAACACCTGAAAATTCTTTTGGAAGGATTTATGGTACTCTGTGAGGCTCTGACCTCTCTGTAAGTGTTAGTCTGTTGGGAAGGGTTGCCAGGTCTGGTGACTTCAGTCCATTTACCAGGTGAACTCAGGTGACCGCATTGGTTCCTTCTGTCATTGTACAAGTTACATCAATAAACAAAATTGCAGCAATTTGTCAACAGTACTTTAAGCACTAGAGACATTCTAAATTAATTTATAACAGGCAAGTGCTATAGGCATTCAATGTAGGGATAAAATGATTGAAATTGATTTTAGTTTCAGTTTGTTAGGAGGTTGGGTGAAGCAAATCTCTATGTCTGGCTTAATTTAGAATTATAGATTTTTTAAAATGCTGCTTTTATCATTGGTTTCACTTAATCTAGCCTAAAATAGATTATTTTACATTCTTTTGAACAAAACAACTGTTAACCTAACTCTATTGATTTGGTCTTTTGGGAAATTTTACTAACTTCCATACCACCTGTGGCATGGAACTTAATGGCAATTTCTCCTGAAGAATGTAAGCACTGGACCCTGACGCTCAAAAATTAGTAGAGAGTTGTCTGTCCACTTGCTGCCCCTTGGATCTGATGGCTGTTTTGGATTAAATAATATGTTCTAAAAGAAGGTAGCCAGATCATCTCTATAATTGAACTATATTTTTAGAAAACCAGGGTTCTTCTATATTAATTGTACCAACAGATATAAAAGTGTGGATTCTTCTTCAATGTGTAGTGTAATGGAAATGAGTGCTGTGAAAATAGCAAGAAAGTTGAATGTAGATCCTGTTCTTTCAGAAGGAAGAAGATAGATATGTGTAATATTAGGTTTCATAAACAGAGGACTTTGGGGAAAAAGCTTTTGTACCACTGGATCATTGTCTGGAGGCATGGCATATTGGGGGAAAAATTAACATTGGAAGCATGTTAATTACAGATTTTCAGTAAGGAATCAGACCTTACAAGCATTATTCTGGTTGATCCTTTCTGAATATGCAAAGTGGAAACAAGAACTAGAATGACCTCAGTTCAGGTCAGAGTTCCTGACCTAAAACTGTGGTGTGAATGTAAAATTGTCCAAGCATAATGATGGATGACTTACTACTTTGAAAACTTTCCAAGTACAAGTATCAAACTTGACCACTTGAAGCCTGCAGACATAATAAGAAGGTTTAATATGAAAAGATGTTGAACCTCACTAGGAATCAGAAAAATGCAAATTATAGCCAACATTTCATATCCACTAAATTGGAGACAATGGATGTCTGATAATACTAAGCCAAATGGGAAGCAGTGGGAACTCTCACAAATAGCAGTCAGAAGTGTGAGGCTGTACAACCATTTTATGTCCTAAAAATATTCTGTTGAGAATAAGGATCATGAATGAGAATCATGAATCAGCAAAGTCAAGTTCATTCATTCATTTATTTAACACATATTGAGCACTCGTGTTGGATAATTGTATGAAAATAAAAATCTTCATAGTTTTTACTCTGCAGAGCTTAGGATCTAGTGGGTTAGATAACAGAAGATCACACAAATGAGCATAAAGTGATAGCTAAGAAAGAAAGAGGAAAGAGAGAGAGAGAGAGAGAGAGAGAGAGAGAGAGATATGAGGGTTCATAAGGGTGCGACTTAGATGTGGTGGTCAGAGAAGGCTTCACGAGAAAGTAATCACTGAGATGAGCCAAAACAGACTAGCAGTGAAGCGCTGGCAGGTGGTGGTGGTGACCAGGGGGACTGTTTCAGAGCAGACTGGTGCAAATGCTCCGAGGCTGAAGACAATTGTTTAGTTGTTTTTTGTTTGCTTGTTTGTTTTGTATTTGTTTTTGTTTTTTCGAGGCAACTGAAAAAAAAAACAGTGTAGTTGAAGGTTTGATGCAGTGGGAGGGAGCAAGCAAGGGAGAACATGATGGTGACAGTTGGTGGCCATCATTTCAGCTGTGACTGGAGACAGAGGCGTAGCCAGACCAGGTTAAAGGGTTCAGAAGCTATGGGAGGGATTTGTCATTTCATGCTAGAACAATAGTAGCAGTAAACAGTTTTTAAGCAGGAAACTGAAATAATCAATGGAACAAATGGGGAAAACATAAAAGACTGTCAATTACGATTATAAACATTCCATTAGGAAGTGGAGTTAAAGGTCTATGTACCACCCTTCTTGGTCACCTAGGTGGATCTGCTCCTCCCTGTTACCAACATCAGCTACATCTGTGTTCTCCCACTGCCAGCTCATCTTACCTCTGACTGTCCAACAGGGTGGTCCGTGGGTTTTGTAAATCTCCCTCCCACCTTCCTAACAATAGTGCATGAGGTTTAAGCCTAGCTGATGATTCACTGGGAATGCAGGAAGTGTATTTGAATACATTTTACTGCTTTGCATCTGGAGTAAATGATTTCTCCATTGTAGAGAGTAAAAACCAATTTGTCTGTAAATGAAGCCAATATGATTCAAAAGAAGCAGAAGGACACGAAGTACAGCAGATTGTGTCTTTTCTGCTGTGACTGCGTTCATCACAAGACAGTTTGCACAGGAGGCTACAACCCCACTCTGAAGTTTATAGTGCTCCATATTCTCAGTGTCTGTGGCCCTTCCTACCTTAAATTGCTTTATTTTTAATGACTTTATTAGGGTATAATTGACATACTTAAATGACCCTTATTTATTTTTTTATTTTATTTTTTTTAATTTTATTTACTTATTGATTCATTGAACACAAATGGAGTACAGCTCTTGTTTCACTGGTTGTACACAAAGTAGAGTCACACCATCTGTGTGTTCATACATGTACACAGGGCAATGAAATGACCCTTATTTAAAGCATTTAATTTGAGAAGTTCTGACATGAGTATACACTGTCACCATAATCAAGATAATGATATATCTGTCCCACCCACATTTGATGTCCTTCTTGCCTTTCTGCTGCCTCCAAACAACTGGGGTTTAAATGAAAGTATTCCTTTAATCAAGATCCAGATGGATTAGCTAGATAGATTGGGAAAGACCCTTTCTGAGCTGATATCCTAATCCTTAGTATATACGCCACCCTTTATGTAGAAGTCACTCTGTAGAGCTGCTTTGCTTCCTCAGTTTTAATTTTTTAACAACAATTTAATATTTCTGAAAGTCCCAGAGCTGAGTTTGCTGCTGGTAAGGAAAAGTCAGAGCCCAGATCCCCTGGCTGACTCAACCATCTATGCTGTTTGACCCCTTTCAGATCCTACTTGTGATGAAGAGGAACGAACTGTGGTCACCAGGGGCACTGCTGTTCAGAGCATTGAACTTGTGCTCCCACCCCATGCAAACCATCATGGGAACACATTCGGTGGCCAGATTATGGCTTGGATGGAAACGGTGGCAACTATTTCCGCAAGGTTCTTGGTTTTAACTTTTAGTGTGTGATTTGGGGGCCAGTGGGGAGACAATTAGAAAGCCTCTAGTTATTGGACCAGTCAAGGAGCCAAAAAGAGAATGGGGAAAATTATTTATCACTTACTAGCTTACCTGAGGTTTAATCTGTCCTTCCATGTGAATGTGACTATATAGGTTCTTGACTCAGAAATAAAACTGAACCCACAGTTTGAATACTTTATTCTGAATTACAAATGTTGATCTTGTGACAGTGCAACTGACTGGGACGATAAGTTTATGACAAAGCAGATGGAAATGGAAGACAGCCTTACACTAAAAAAGAGTCGAGTAACAAACCTTTTTAAAGGCAATTCACAATTAAGTCTGACCTTTAAAATAAAAGTGCTGGTTAAAATCATTATGGCCAAAGAATTAACAGAAAAAATACGAGGAGAAAGAGGGGAGTACTTGGAAGAATACTATTAAACTTTTCTCAATTTCTGAAAAGGTTATTTTATTCTTATTGGAACTATGTAGGTAATTGAGCAGTTTAAGGAACACTGTATACTCTGGAAATGCCTATGAACAGGATCTGCCCTCCTGACAATTTTTGTAATCACTGAAAATTAAGGTTTTTATTTCCTTTAAATTAAAAGAATTTTATTATTAATGTGTCTGTAGTTATGACTACAATTAGAAACCTGTAGTTATCCTTTCTACAAAGTATGCACAAATAAGAGAGCTTGTTTTTTAAATTAGATTGTCACTCTTAAAGACAAAAAGGATTTGACTTGAACATGTTCTATTGTAAAAGCTTACCATATAATTAACAATGGTGGAAGCTGTTCACTTAGTGTTAGCATAGTTCTTTAGAGTAACTGAATGACTACAGTAGGAATCTAAAATGGAGAAAATTATGGGAGTAACTTCTGAAATTAAATACTCTTTATAGCTATTTCTAAATTACATGTACCCAAATATTATAAAATGTGTATCTTGTAGCCTTTCAGGCTTTGTGCAACCATCCAGGTTTGTGAGGACAACAAATTTGCCTTTTGATCTGTGGATTATTCAGTTGAGCCAAGTTAAGGAATGGGTGTGAAGGACACCATCAGGCAGTTGCCTTCTCCTCTGCCCACTCCAACCTGCCAGTCACACCTTCCTGGGTCTGTAGTCACGAGCTGTATGGATGAATATAACCCTCAAATAAGGACAAAAGGCATCGATTTGTTTTTTAGCAGTACTTCCATAGGGAGTAAGATAGGAGTGAATCACCAATATCTTGGTAGATTTCCCACTGCTTGGGGACATGTTGAAGTTGGAATTGACCAAATATTTGTAGGTCATGTACAGAACTATTTGCACCACACACATCCAGTGACTGGTTGTTTATTTAGAAAACAGGCTGGGTACTTATCTATTGCATCCATTCAATGAATCAACAGTTCATGAAAATATTTTGGACAGTAATTGTTGTCTTCTCTCTCCTTCCCTTTGTTTCCTCAGCCGCCTGTGTAAGGGGCATCCCTTTCTGAAGTCTGTGGATATGTTTAAGTTCCGGGGACCATCTACAGTTGGAGACCGTCTTGTCTTCAACGCCATTGTCAACAATACATTTCAGACCTGGTAAAGTGTGCTCTGAGGCTCAAATTCATACATTTAGACTTGTTTTTATTTCAGTCTGGAGGTGAATGGAGGGACTACTTTAACCAAGTTGCTTCTAATTTTTTAAAATTTCGATCTTCAAAATTCATTCACATTTTAAGCCTGTGTTCTGCTTGGGACCTCCTTACACAGTAAACTGTGATGGTTTGGGTGTTTTGTCTCAGAAGGGTGGTCACATGTGGCAGATGACCCAGGATGGTTCTGACTTGTGCTTATCTTTCTGGTAGAATTATTAATTCTTCCTTTTAGCCTCCAAAGTGTTAGTGATCTTATGGGCAAGTAGCTCATAATGAACCTGTTACCACAATGAATCCAAACTACTTCCCAGTTAGTTATTCTTGATACATAATGAAAACATTTTATTTTGTGTCTTTTTTCTTTTTAAATGTAAAAAAAAAAAAAAAAAAAAGATATGTTTCCTGTCTAATTTCAGTGTTTGGTTCTTTAACCTCCCCTCACTCCATTGTGAAATATGTTCATAAAATGTATTTACATGTAAAGCCCAGAGTGGCCTTTACCCTCCTGAAAGTGGGAAAGTGGAAATGCTCTCAGAGGCTTCTGCAAACCAGTCCAATGAGCTGAAAAAGGATTTTAAGAGTTGCACAGATTTGCTGACAACAAGCAAAAGTAGGGCTTTGTCCTCCTGTTGCTGGGAGGAGGAGGCGGTGGTGGTGGGCAGGGGAGGCCACCGAGCCCTGGTTGTCTTGCCCACCCACTGCGTCGCCCTTGCAGCGTGGAAGTTGGAGTGCGCGTGGAGGCCTTCAACTGTCGGGAATGGTCCGAGGGCCGAGGCCGCCACATCAACAGTGCTTTTCTCATTTATAATGCTGTTGATGATAAGGAAGAACTCATCACCTTCCCCAGAATTGAACCCATTTCTAAGGTCAGTTATTACCATGTGAGCTTTGACAATCAAACCTGTGGGTCCAGAGTCCTACTCAGAATTTCCTCCCACCAGCAGCAACCTTGATGGCTTGGTTTTTCCTCTTTGGTTTTCCTTCTTCTTTTCCTAACAGTAAAATGGGCTTTTCATCCCCTCCCTAAATCACTCTTCTGATTTGTTGAAATGATACAGGCCCTGGAGCCTGTACGCAGGTGCACACTGGAGTAGTACATGACCTGCACCTCCCTCTTCTGAATCTCCTCTCACTTCTTCCATCCAGTCTTCGGTGCTGAGCCACCTCCATTGAAAGTGTGTTTGGTCCTCACCCAGAAACTGCCTTATTACCAACACTCGCCTTTTCAAAAAACCCTATAGTGAGACTTGTGTATAATTCTGGTAACAGAAATCAAGATAATCTCCACTTTTAAAAAAGAATGAAAGCAACTGTAGAAGTTGCACTCGTATGGGTACAACTGCCCTTTGTGGATTCAACACAGACACTAGGTCTTTGTGAGGATAGGTCACTGCCTCCCACTTTGCCATTCCAATGGACTTAAGAAAAAGATAGTTGAAGACAGGAGCAGTTAAATATTAGAAATTGATTTTACTGTCTTTTTTTTTTTAATTAAAGGATGATTTTAGACGCTATCGGGGAGCCATTGCACGCAAGAGAATACGCCTTGGCAGGTAAGGAACATAAGGTGTAAGGATTCCATGGAATCTTCTCTTACTGACAAATTATATTACAACGTGCCCCTCTCTGGGTCTCTGTTCCCACATAATGGAAAAAGAAAAGGGCTAATGTTTCTGACCATGAAAACCGACTACTGACTTGTGGGAAATGACTCTTCCTGTTTCTGTCAGTAAAAGCAGCTTTTTAAAACTGCCAATTTCAGCTCAAGAAAGCATCATAGTTACTATTGTGTACTAAATGCAGGGAAGAAAATTGTTATTTAACATTTTAATTTTTTTTCCAGGAAATATGTTATTTCTCACAAAGAAGAAGTTCCACTCTGCATACAGTGGGATGAAAGCAAGCAGGTGACATTTTTAGGATTTGGAGCTCAACATTATGAAAACAAAAATCTCCCTGTTTAACCGATTCAGGTTGTACCTACACAGGTTAGATGAAAAGGTGAATTATATCAACCCATCATTTCAAAATTAAGCAAAACCAAGGTACCAGTAACTGTTACCACCCATTTGTTCACTGTCTTGGTTCACTTCTATGTATAGTTCCCAAACTACAAACTCTGGATGCCTGTCCATCACCAGTCGGGTTCAAATAGCATAGTATATTGTGATCTGGTTTCTTCCATGATTGTGCTGAATGACATGCCCACAAGCTTGCATTTAAAAATTCATATAGATATGAATTTTTATGGGGGACCTAGGGATCAAACCAGTGCCTCATACATGGTAGGCAAGTGCTCCACCACAGAGCTACACCCCCATCCAGCCTTGCATTTTTATAAAACAACAAAGTAGTAGTCATTTGAATGTTTTTGAATATAAGATGTAAAGGGAAACCCAAGTTTGTTTATCAGCAATATCATTTCAGTTTAACATACGCATTCTCTAACAGTACCCATTTTCTTTCTATTTCCAACTACACAAAATGTTTATTATTATTTGATGAAAATAACCCTAAGCAAAGTCAAAAAACAAGTGAGAAATTGGGAGAAAATAGTGCTACTTATATGGCAAAGGGTTCATCACCTTATCTATCCAAAAATGAGTAATAATAAAATCCAACAGAAAAATAGGCAAAGGATATGATGAACAGATAATTCACAAAATACATGTGATTGGATTTCAAATGCATGAGGTATTCAACTTCACAAGAGAAATCTAAATAAAACTAACCTGAAATATTTAGTGTCTGTTTGTCTGGCAAAAAAATCAATAGCTTGATAAGGTGCTATTTGACTCTGTGGAGAAACCTTCTCATATGTTGTTGCTGTGAATATAAAATGGTTTAGCCCCATAGGGAGAAAAATGTGGCAATTTCTAGTAAATTTATGTATAATCCTACAGTGCCCGTTTTCTAACCAGAAAATATTTGCTCTCATGTCTATGCATTGAACACACTGCATTTAAAATATTTGTCTTTTAGGCATTGTTGAGTAATGGCAATGTGGAGGCACTCAGAAAGCTGGCAGCTAAAAGGAACTGGGAAGTTATCAGCGCTTCCGAAAAGGTAGGAGACAGGCACCTGCACCACCATGACCATCACAAAGTTAGCATGATGGAGGTGGGTCTGCTGCTCCTCTTGCTGCTTTGAAGAAGGTAAAAGAAAATATTTGGGGGAAACTGTTTCTAAGAGGGAAGCATCATTTCAGTCCTATCTCTACATGCTGGTTGATTTGGTCCTTGAAATATGCCCCGCATATTCCTGCCTCTGAGTTTAGGTGTTTTTGTTTGTCTGCTTTTGGAACCAGGGACTGAACCCAGAGGTGATTTACCAGTGAGCCACATGCCCAGCCCTTTTATTACTATTTTTTTACTTTTATTTCAAATTATTTTATTTATTTTTTGATTTTTATATCAAGACAGAGTCTTGCTAAATTGCTTAAAGCTTTGATAAGTTGCTGAGGCTGGTTTTGAACTTGGATCCTCCTGCCTCAGCCTTCCAGGCTGCTAGGATTATAGGTGTGTGCCACACTTGGCTGAGTTTAGATTCTTGCATCCTACCTCTCCTTTTCTCCTCTGCATCTCCATCTACCCCAATCCAACCTGGTCTTCAAAAGCCAGGACAAATGCTTCTCTGTGAAGTCACTCCCATCTTAATAAACTTTCCCTCTGGCAGCTCCTTTTATCATGATTTATTTAAAGTTAATTTGTCAATTAATTCTGTACGATCTTGTGACATTTCTTCCATAGTCACCGCGAATTGATATTTAAGCCTTACATAGCAATTTAGCTTTTTACATCATCCCTAACTAGATTATAAATTTCTTAAGAAAGAAGACTTGTCCTGATTTTTTGTATCTCTCCTAGCAACTTCTATAGTGCTTTTCATGTTACCAAACAAATAAACATATATCATTTGGATTTTAATGTTAGGTAATTTCAGAGGGCTGTTAGGAGACTCTCAGGAACTGATGCTTACACTAACTAGACTATAAGGTCTCTGGGACCATTTAAAATGCTCCCAAGTACATTCCCAGACCTTATGAGAGTCCAGGACCCAGTAGGTGCTCAGTCACTCTCTGGCTGTGTTCACATCTCACTATGTACTGTTCTTCATCATCAGTGGAACACTACCCAAGGAAATGGAATAACCAGATGTTATTCTTGACTTTCCGGGGACAGTCTCGGTTGATACCTGTTGTCCTATCATGATTATAACAGAACCTCAGTGTTCCAGTTTGGATGATGATTACATAATTACCTCATTCTGAAATCTAAGTAAATACTTCATTGATTCTTTCCAACTCTGACTTCCTCTGTGTATTTTATTTTTGGTAGTTTGCTTTTGTTATGTTTTTGTCCTCAGTATTAAATCCTTTCAGGGGTTTCCTTACTCCCTTTGGATCCACTTAGGTTTTCAATTTTCTTTGCTTTGTTCAGTGATGCAGAAACACAGGGTTAATACAGCTAAGGTATTTGGTTTTTTTTTGTCTCTCATAAAAGATGATTCAATATTGTCTTCTCCTGATATGAAATCTATTTCTTACATAATTGTTGGCATTGTTATAGGAGTCCTAAGCCAGAGGTCTGTGGGTCCCAACAGGTAAGTCTGGCCATTTGCCCCAAAAACAGAATGGAAAAAACAATGGTGCAAAGCAGGAAAGGAACTTAATCTATAGAGCCATATTGGGAAGATAAAATGAGATCAAGCGTCTCAGCCCTGTCATCAGGGTACTGACATGAACTCAAAGATTAAATAGAGGAAGGATTGGGGCAGGAGGTAAAAGGTATGCATAATTAAGCAGTCGTGGTGGACCTTGGCTCTGGCTGATCATTGTCTCAGTTCTGGTTCTGTGAGGTGGCTCTGGAGAAGTCCTTGTCACTTGAGAGGGTGGTCTCCTTTTGCTGCTCAGGTGTATTTAGTTGTCTCTGATACTGGAAGGGGCAATTTGATTTCCCTGAGATGATTGCTACTGCCTGGGGTTGTGGGAACAGGGCATCTCATCGTGGGCTGCCATTCCCGGAACATGTTGAGCAAAGACTAGAGACTTCTAAACACCACTCCAGGGTTCTAGAACAGAATGTTATAAAAGCTGGTAGTTGACTGTCCTTGAAGATCTTGAAAATACCTTGGTTACTCTTGTCGTGGTGTCCTCAGTCTTGAAGGAGGACATGACAGACTAGATAAATTTAGGGCTAACATACCTTATATTACAATTTTTTAGATGAACACTCCTTAAAGAAGGCAGGATGCCTTCCTGCCTTTAGTTACCCATTGGGCATCTGTAGGCCCAAATGAAGAGTCAGTGCTTTTAACAAAAGCAGCTTCTAATTCTCTGTTATAGCATCTGAGCATTCATGAGCAGCAATGGAGAGCACAAATTCATGTCTGGAATGAAACAAAAAACATATTTAGTGAGTTTTATAATGTATTTAAACTTCAGCTCTCTTGGAAGTTGTGGCCAGAAACAAACACAACTAATAACTTGCTAGTGTTGCAGGAGTGCCATCAAGGATTAACTCTTAATTTTTATATAAATATGTTTCAGAAGATATTGTAGGATTAAAGGAGCATTCTTGTGTTATCACTCTTAGGTTTGAATCCTTCCTTTTAAAGATTATATTTATAACAAAAATCTGATTTGAAAAATCTGGTAAAATTTTTTTCTTTCTGAGTTATCCTATTCTTCTCTCCCACTATTTACAATTTTGATATTTTTAATTTTAAAGTGCAATTCTCAGACTGGGGTTGTGGCTCAGTGGTAGAGCGCTTGCCTAGCACATGTGAGACACTGGGTTCAATTCTCAACGCCACACAAAAAATAAGTAAATAAAAAGTTATTAAAAATGCAGCTCTCTTATCTTCTGTCACCTTTTAGTTGAGTAATTCTTAAGTTTAGTTAGTTGAATAATTCTTACAATGATCTGTTAGAAATCATACTTATTTTAGATTTTAAACTGATACTTGTTTTTGATAGTAAAAGTATGGCATTTGAAATGAAATTTAACTCATGTTTCATTATCTATGCACAATGATGAAATTAATTATAACATTAATATAAGAAGCAAAAGGTGTATTTTGGGAACATCATACCTGTACATAAAACTGCTGAAGAATAATTATAAGGTAGTTTATAAACAAGTGAGAGACTGTAGTGTTTAAGCTGAAAGGTTAACTCCAAGGCCATTCAAAGTAAAGTAAGACCTACTTAGGGTGAAAGGCCAAGAGCAGGTAATTCTTATCTCTTGGAAGATGGTGTCAGGGATAAAGTGCTGGAGATTGGAGAGGGCTTTATTGGAAGAATTTTTTGAGCTGAGTCCTTCTGATGTGAATTACCCCAAGAGGGAGACTGGCCTGATTGGAGTAGTTTTTCACGAAGGAGTAGCTGAGAATGTGCTGGGAAAATCACATGAAAGTTGGAATAGTATGAACCACCTGAAAACCTCTTCCCAGGACAGAACCCCAGAAGAGGAAACAGATCAGAAGGGAGTTCTCATCAAAGTTGAGGGTGGTGTGGGACCAGAGCTCCATCTGCCCACCCCAACTCCCACCCCCTTAGCCCTGTTGTTATCTGAGGTACCTCCAAAGAAAATTTGAAATCCCCTTAGGCTTTTATAAAAACTAATTTTGCCTTATTTCCCATAATGCAATCTCAATAATTGATTGTCAACAAACAGTCCAAAAATTCAAAAATTTTAGTTATTCCCTTTTGTACTATCTGACATTCAAACCCAAATTCAAACAGAATCTTCTTAGAATGAATAAACGACACCACTAATAAACTATTAGTAAGCTCACTTTAGCAACTTTTGAGCCTACTTACTTTAAGCTTCATTTCACAGAATCAATTTTCCAACCACCAAATGATAAAGGAAACGTTTGAGTTGTTACAAATGGAATTTAACCTCCGTTCTCCTGAGCATAAAGGGGAAGTCATTTTCTTGGAGAATTTTCTTTGGAGAATTTTTTCATGAAACAAAAGCTGTCTTTTCTTAGTCAAGGTCAGCCACTGCTTCTTGTCCACTCTTTAGCCAGGTCCCTGATTTGGCCAGTAGGACAAGGAGGACTGTGTGGTCCTCATCTTCTGGAAGAAGGAATAAAATCTCATGCACCCACCTCCCAGCATTCAATACACTGAGGGAGCTCTGTAAAGACAGAATTTAATGGTAGCTACAGAACTTGATGTTGACTTTGATGTTGACGATCTAGGATAGGAAGGATAGGAAGCAGGGTAGGAAGCAGTAGCATGTGTCTGCAGCCTGAGGAGCAGCTCCCTGGGAAAGAGATGCATTAACTTCCTAGGATTGCCATCACAGGATGCCACACACTGGATCAGTGTCTCTTGGTCTGAAAGTTGGGAGTCTGAGAGCAACATGTTGGTCGGGTTGGTTGCTTTAGAGGGAAAGAGGGAGAACTGGGGTCAGTCATGCCTTGCACCTAGCTTCTGGCAGTGTGTCAATCCTTGGGTTCCTTGGTTTGTAGATACATCCTCAGATGAATCTCTGTCTTCATCTTCAGGTGTTGTTCAACTTGTGTGTAAATCTATGTCCAGTTTCTCCTTTTTATAAGGTGTCAGAGTAGGGGCCTACCCTACTGTGGTGTGATCTCATCTTAACTAATTACATCTGCAGTGACCCTATTTCCATGTAAGGTCACATTCTGAGATACAAGAGGTCAGGACTCCAACATATGAATTTGAGGAGGAGAGTTTGCAGTTCTACTCTTAACAAGTGCTCAGCCCAGTATTACAGCCCACTTCACTCTGGCTTCATCAAGGAACCTGGCTGCCGCAAGGCCAGAATATGACCAAGGATCTAGAATTCTTCCAGGCCACATGCCCTCAGTTCTGAGGTTTTTCAGAGCCCTAACAGTCTGGCCTAGAGTCATCTGGCCACCATGTTTTGAGAAAGTGGCTTCCCCCTGGATTTAAATGATCTTTTTCTCCCCCTGTGCTGTGGGCACAGGTAGCCATTCTCAGGCGAAGTAGGGTGAGTCTCAGCAACTTGCTGGGTTCTATCCATGTTTTTCTTCGTATTTGACGCCTACTCACAGCGTAGGCACATCTGCCTTTGCAGACTGGATTTAAAGACATACTTGGCATCAAAGAGAGATATCTTGCAGAAGTAAATAATCACTTGTTTGTATCTTAATGCTACTTTTAATTAATTTCTCATTTTTTCATTCACTTATTGATTATGCATATTTATGTTTAAATACACACACATATATTAAAATAAAGATTATACATATACTTAAATAAAGGTTTCTCCTTCATAGCCTGATTTTTCCATCTGCCTGATTCCTGCAGTGAAGTCCTAACCTCATATTTGTTGTCTTCTCACAGTTTGTTGCCATGGGAATGATAACAGGGCAAATTTCAACCCTAATCTCACAGTACCCTGAAAGAGATGGAGAAAATGAGCAGAAAAGAAATGTGCTCTTAGCAGAACACACATCTTGATTATTGTCAAAAGCACAGTAGAGGGAAAGCTCAGAGTGACAAGGGATGCATTAATGTTTAAGTATATGTCAAATGGCTCCCCAAGGTGGGCCCCCTCTTATCTAAGGAATAATATACATTAGAAACCCAGGAACTGGCCTCGCAGAAGGATGAGTCCTGGTGATACAAAAATCAAAGAATGCTTTGTGCTGAGGAAACGGGTTGCTTCAGGGCTCTCACTGAGAGATTGAGTTGGTTCTGGAGGTGGTTGGCTTGTATCCAGGGTCCCCTTAGCCCACTTGAAGCTATGCTGACATCCTGGAAAAGTGTCCTGAGTCATATCACTGGGGGACATGAGGCACTGGCCTGCCTAGCAGCCTGGTGGTATTTTCTGTTGTCCCTGGGTAGAAGCAGGGAAACATCACAAGGAGATGAGGAGAGAAAGGCTTATTTCTTTATTTTTCAAGAAAAAAAATCTATTGCACAGTAAAAAACCCACCCTTAAGTCACAGAACCAGCATCCCTGTTCTGACTTCTAAATACCCAAGTACTTGTGATAAAATTTCATGGTCATGTTGTGGTTTTGTTTTTATCCAGGTTACAAGATTTTATATATATATATATATATATGATTTTTAAAAGCAGAAACATTAATTTTTCTCTTGTAATTTAATTTTTCTTGTAAATATCTTTTAGATAAAAATATATACTCTGGAAGAGCAAGATGCTTTAGCTGTTTGGGTTGAAAAGCATGTGAAAAGCCCAGCAAACTTGGCTTATTGTCTCTTGTCGGACTTTACAAAGCGACCTCTGTGGGACCCCCATTATATGTAAGAACAAATTTGATTTTTTTTTTAATAATCAACCTTGACATCATGTAAAAGATGACTTCCACATTGTAGCCCATCTCCAGGGCCCAATGTTTTATTGATAAAGAATAATTATTAAACCTTAACTCTACACAGAATACTATGTCAGGTGATATTGAGAGATACAAAACAAAAATGATAGTGCTCACTAATTGGTCATCTACATTGAGTTGATATGCATTACCCACATCTACTGTAACACTACCCATAGCATCGAGGTTGATATTATTCTTGTTTCTGAGACCTACTGAGATTGCACATGCAGCAAAGTGACAGGACCTGAATTGGAATCCAGCTCTGCCCAGGTTCCCAAGTCCACAGTGTTCTACTTTAACAGATGTCCTCCTTGCTCTTGAGAAAGTGATTACCCAATGCCCCTCCCACTCTTGAATTTTAACAGGTGTTCCTTCTTTTTCTCTGAAGCACTGCTCTCTGGCAAGAAGCTGTCACAGCAACCTGGGAGGCCTCCCCTATTCATCGTGGCCTGCTCCCACCAACCTACTTCTCTTACTACTCCTAATTACTGTCTCCTTATCCCTAATTCAACCTCTTCCATGATCCCTCCTTTTCCGGAATATTGTCAACCCTCCATATTCATGTATTCCACATCTGAGTATCCAATTAACCTCGGATCAAAAATATTGGGGAAAATATGGTGTTTCTACTGAACATATACAGACTTTTTTCTTGTCTTCATCCCAAAAACAACACAGTATAACTCTATAGAGCATTCTCATTGTATCAGTACTCTAAAGAGGATTTAAACTATATAGGAGGATGTACATAAGTAATACGCACATACTATGCCATTTTATGTGAAAGACCTGAGCATCCACGCTGTTTGGTATCCACAGGGATCTTGATACCAGTCTCCTGCAGATACTGAGAGACTC
This sequence comes from Glaucomys volans, assembly GCA_020662805.1. Taxonomy (NCBI): domain Eukaryota; kingdom Metazoa; phylum Chordata; class Mammalia; order Rodentia; family Sciuridae; genus Glaucomys; species Glaucomys volans. The sequence goes on along the minus strand of JAJEJO010000578.1, from coordinate 121,478 downwards.
CTGTTCAGAGCTGTGCCTCTCGCCATCTGCCCTCAGTCCAGCCCTCTCAGCTATAACACCCTGCAGGGTCTCACAGATGCCTTGCTGAAAGGCAAGGACTGGTCAGATGGGTCTTCTCTTATACTAAATGCTACTATTTATTGCCAAATTTTGACAAAGTAGAGTTACATCTTTAAAATTTCCAAAACCCACTGTGATTAGTAGCATTTAAAGACAATTTAATACCACTAAGGTGAAACATCTCTGGAGTCTTGTGTTAGATTTGAGTAGTTACCAATAAACTGATCTGAGAGAAGAGGAAACATTTTTAAGTTTCTTGCTCCATATTTATTTATAAATTCTCCTTTTTTTTTTTTTTTTTTTTTTTTTTTTTTTGCGGTACTGGGGATTGAACCCAGGGCCTTGTGCTTGCAAGGCAAGCACTTTACCAACTGAGCTATATCCCCAGCCCTGTAAATTCTCTATAAGCACAAAGCTCTTATGGAATTTGGCATTAATTCTTTTAAAATGTTTCTCCCACAATTATCTATGTCACTTGACATCCCATTCAAATTGAACTTGAATGAATGGAGGAATTAATTAATTAATTCTAATTCAACTTCTTTTGTAACCTACTAGGCACTGGGTTATGTTTTCATTTAATCCTCACAATAACCCTATAGATATTATCTACACCTCACAAATGAAATAACAAAATGACTTGCCTAATGTAACATGGCTAGCAAGTAGCAATCCGAGACTCAAAAGTCCAAGAAACCTGTCAGGCATGGTGGCATGCACCTGTAATTCCAGCAGCTTGGAAGGCTGAGGCAGGAAGATCATGAGTTCAAAGCCAGCCTCAGCAAAAGCGAGGTGCTAAGCAACTCAGTGCGTTCAATCCCCTGTACAAAAAAAAAAAAAAAAAAAAAGTCAAAGAAACAGTGCTCTTTCCAATATACCATATTTCTTTACCTAATAGTCCTTCTGAACTGTCTGTATATTTCAGCAGCTTTGAAAATACTTCATTTAACCTTAGGGAAAAATAATTTTGTGGAAAACAGGTTAATGCCTTCCTTTGAAGTATTGAGGGCAGTGAAGTTGGAGTCAGTATGCCAACACCCTTTCAATCACATGCAGAATTAATCCTTTTGACCAAACAGTTCATTCCAAAGGCAGCCTTTGAGCAACAAAGCTGGTTCTGGGGGGATGGTTAGGTGAGCTGAAGGGTGAATATGGATACCAACAATGAGACTCTGCATGGAAATAAGGGAAGTGAATGCTTTGTTCTAGCAGATAGAAGAGCGTGCCCACTTCCCACTGTTCTGTTTACATAGGTCCTGTGAAGTCATAGACAGGGTGAACGAGAATGATCAGATATATTACATCATCTGTTCTGAGGTCAATGGTGACAAACCCAAAGACTTCACAGTACTTGTATCACGAAGAAAGCCTCTTAAAGATGGGTGAGTATCCACAGCTCAAGTATGCTAGCAATACCTTATAGTATAGCCTAGAAATGGAGAGTTGATGTGAAAACAAAGAAGCCAATGTAGACACTTTTGGTCTTGAATGGTATTCATTTGAATTTTTCCTGGATGAATCTTTAGCTGTCATTTTAAAAGACAAACGATCCCATGTTAAGTGCCCGCTATGGGCAAAGCAGCATACAAGGATTCTCAAGCAGTTCTCTTTCCTGTTGCTCTATAGAGGTGTAGACCTGATTTTTAGTAAACCTTTTAGAACATTCCATTTTTAGTAAAAAAGGCAGTGAAGGCAAATAAAATTCCAAAAGTTTATTCAGGATTCACAGAGGCTCCACTGTGCTAGATAGACCAGCAACACACCAGCCATCAGCAGGGGTTGAGGATTGGAGGCCCCTACGTGGCCTCTTCTTGTGCATTAGACTCCTCAGAATGAAGTGTCTCAGGGGCCATGTCCCAAATATTCCCACGTGTCAGTCACTGGAGCATCATGTATAATGTCAAAATGAGAAATACACTGAAGTTCTGTCTTATGAATAATGCAAATTCATCCTATAGAGCAGCGTGCCATCACTAAAAAGGAAAGAAGTAGGCAGGCGTGGTGGCACATGCCTGTAATCCCAGTGGCTTGGGAGACTGAGGCAGGAGGATCATGAATTCACAGCCAGCTCACCAAAAGCAAGGTGCCAAGCAATTCAGTGAGACCCTGTCTCTAAATAAAATACAAAATAGGCTAGGGATGTGGCTCAGTGGTCGAGTGCCCCTGAGTTCAATCCCTGGTTCCAAAAAAGAATGAAGAACCTATAGAGGCACTAATACAGAAATGTCTCTGAAGATTTATTGTTAAGTGAAAAATAGAATTGTAAGTCATATTTGTAAAATGATCGTGTGTATGTAAGAATCTACATGTGTACATTTTCTTTTATAGATGTTAATATTATACATGTTTATACAACACAGACTAGAGAGCTACGCAAAAAAAAAAATGTTGAGAAGAGTGCTTTTGGGTGGGGAATAGGATTGCAGGTAGAGTGGAAAGTAGGGAGTTTCTTATTTTCTAGTCTATAGGGTTCTCTGTTGTTTGAGGTTCTTTAAAACAATAAGTATTGTTTTCTTTTTAATATAAAAGGAGTGGAAACTGAAATTTCAACCCTTTAGTGTATAAGGAAACTTTAATTTGGAGGTTGACTTCAGCTTTGGGAAGTTTTGCAAAGTATGTATAATTAAACAGAAAACATCGGTGGCCCTTATTCTTGTTCCCTACACTTAAATGTAGCCATAGAGAAGGTTTTTCTGATGCAAGTCACTTATCCAGAAGAGATGGGTCTTCAGAGCTCCACTTCTACATGGATAAACAAATTGCATTGTGGGCTGGGGATATAGCTTAGTAGTAGAGTGTTTGCCTTAGCATGTACCAGGCCCTGGGATTGATCCCCAGCACTGCAAAGAAACAATAAACAAATAAATTGAATTAATTATAATTTATTTCCTAATGAGTATTCTTTGCTTCTCACAAGAACCTGGAATCTGTGTTCTTAACTTTCAGCAATACCTACATGGTGGCAGCCAAGTCAATCATCCTGCCCTCAGTCCCACCGTCTCCACAGTACATCAGAAGCGAAGTCATATGTGCTGGATTTCTTATCCAGGCTATTGACAGTACTTCATGCACCGTAAGTTTGATGAAGCATCTGTAAATTAAATAGTTGCTACAGATGTGGAAGAATCTTTCCATTTCCCCAGATTTCTTAATTAACTGTAGTCCTGCATGCACACTAAGGAATTCCTAAAGCCATTCTTTCAGATCAATTCCAGAAAGTCCCCAGAAGTTCAGGATCATAGCTTCCCCTCCACCAACCAAGATTCAGGTCCTTGCTTGAAAAAACTCCAAGTCAATAAAAAATTAAAATATCGTATTTTCTTTTTGAAACAGGTATCTTACCTTAACCAGATGTCAGCTAGCATCCTTCCATACTTTGCTGGAAATCTTGGTGGCTGGTCAAAATCCATTGAAGAAGCAGCAGCCTCTTGTATTCAATTCATAGAGAATGCTACTGATGATGAACATATCAGTGTACTTTAAATGGTCAACTTTCAATTACTTGCGGTTTAATTCTCTATGCTTAATTCCAAGAACCTTAGCCCTGATACTTGGCAAACTTTGGGGTCACAGAACGATTTAATATTAGCCTCAACAAAATGCAATTAAGAAGTTAAAAACCACAATGCATCTCAAGTTTAATCCTACTGATTTGGATTAGCATTAAAAGAGATTTAAAACTGTGTTTGAGATGATCTGTGGCTCTGCCTTTTCCAGGGGCACAGATACTGGAAAATTGCCTGGATGCAATGTCACATGTTGTGTAAAATGGTACACATATAGTTAAAACCATCACAAATGTTAAAACCATCACAAATGTTTTTAGGTTACAGAGACACAATGAGTTTGAAATTTTATAAAACATGAAATGCTGATTTGCTGTAGGTTGATGAATGTGTGGTGGCATCCCGTGTGTAGCAGGTAGCTGCATGTAAGAAGCATCTGACAAGATATATTACATGTTTTAGAGCTTTAAATTACAAAGGCATTAAAATGTAATGGAACCCAATCAATTTTAGTAATAGGAATACTTTACTAGTGTCATTTTACATATATTCAAGGTGGCTGGCCAATTTAGTATCTATTGCTATATATATACACACAAAGTACCTGCAAGATGTGATATCGCAGAGGAAGGGAGTATTAACTGAGCCCTTCTTTCATAACCATTTCTTCAGCACTTTATTCCCTAAACCCTTTATCCCTAGACATTCATTATTCCTCTCTATGATTTGTCTTAACTCCTAGGACAAAGCAGAATGTGTCAAGTCAGCCTCCTTTAACAGACAACTTTTATAGGTTGAAGGAGTTCTGCTCTAGTGTTCAGAGCACTTAACAGGTTAGACTCATCCTGCTGCTGGTTTGCCAAGGCTCCCCCACTGCTCCCACCCGTCTACACACACAGTCTATAGCTCGTCATAAGTAGTTTTACTTATTTCTACTTTTAAAATATTTTTATTTTGTCAAGAGATTTTTCTGTATGTGAAAATTTTACATATATGAATTTTGGTCTGTGCTGCAATTTTATGAATTAGCATTATATATAATATGAAAAGTAGATATATAGATGAGAATTATCTTCAGAAGTAAAAAAAATTGGCACTATTTTTGTATTTTAAAAAAGGTAAAAAATAGTAGTAAAGGGGTTACATTACGTTAAAATTTTGTATGCTAAAATTTCAGACTTCTGCAATTAAGACACTTATAAATGCTGCCTACCTACCCTCAATCTTTGAGTTTATATTTTTAAAAACTTTTTCCTGAACAGAATAGAAATATTATGAGGCTGAAGAAGTAAAGTAACTTCAGCTGCTTCATGCTGAGACATAAAGATTTACAGTAGTCTCACCTTACTGCTGGGAGATAGATTCTAAGACCCCAGAGGATGCCCGAACCCACTGATAATGCTGAACCCTGTCCTATGTGTAGTCCTATATACATGTGCCTATGGTAAAAAGCTTAGTTGATAAATTACACACAATACGAGGTTAGCAACAATAACTAATGATCAAATAGAAAAATTAACAATAAATTGTAATAAAAGTTAAGAGAATGTGGTTTTTCTCTCTCAAAATGCCTTATTGTACTGTACTATTGTGATGCTGTGAGATGATGCAGTGCCTACATGATGAGATGAACTGAGGTGAGATGACATGGACATTGTGATGCAGCATTAAGCATGTTGACCTTCTTACCTGAAGGTCAACATGCACTCCAGTTTCATGACAGAGCTATTGATTAAAAGGAAGGTAGGGAAAACAACATGGATATGCTGGACACAGATTCATGTCCCTGGCAGGACAGAGCAGGACTATGTGAGATTTCATTATGTTATTCAGAATAGTGCATAATTTAAAACTCATGAAGTGTATTTCTGGAATTTTCCATTTAATATTTTTAGACAGTATTTGAGGGTAACTGATACAAATGGAAAGCAAAATTGCATATAGTGTGTGCAGGGGCTGCATAATATGGACATATCCTTTTTTTAAAATATTTTTTTAGTTGTCAATGGATGTTTTATTTTATTTATTTATATGTGGTGCTGAGAATTGAACCCAGGACCTCACACATGCCAGGCAAGCGCTCTACCACTGAGCCACAATTCAGTGGCCCCACATTGACATATTCTATACCGATAGGCTTTTCTCCAGTACGGTGGTCATTAGTCACATGAATTAAAATTAATTAAAATTAAATAAATTTTTAAAATCCATTCCTTAGCAACACTAGCACCCATTTCATGTCCTACTGGTCACATGTGGTTAGTGACCGCCATATTGGCACTTATAAAGACCACTTTTATCATTACAGAGGATCCTTTAGATAGTGTTTGTTGATCCATTCAGTTTGCTTCAGTCTTATAGAGAAGGCAGGTCCTGTTCTTTTCCATTTTCACCTATCCTCATATCACACAATTCCCTCTAACCTTCCTCAAAGATTTCACTTTTATGCCTCTGAAGAAACGCAGTGTTCATTCACCTGGCTCTTGTTTGGACCATTCAGTATAGCCTAAATTAAAGTGCTCATTTTGAGGATTATGTTTCCTTAGAAACTTTAAAAGGGCATGGTTGAGTAAAATATAGCAATACATCAGGCTCTTCTTGGAGCAATGTGAAAATCTGTTGTCTGAAATAATGCCACAGTTAGGCATTCCAGTTTCGAAATTCTGTAGCCCTTAGGTTTGCATTTTCCTGCTTTAATGAGAATACGTCTTATCACTCTGTCATGCATTCAATAAATATTAGCAAGAATTTACTTTGTGCTAGACACTTTCAGGCACTACAGGTTCAGCAAGGAACAGAAATAAATAAATCATGTGTGATACCAGAAGGTGTGTTATATGGAAAAAAGTAAAGCCATTAAAGAAAATGAGTATGGGGAAGAGTTGGAAGTGGTTGCTGATATTTTACATAGAGTAAATATTAACTAAGGAATGTTTGAGCAAAAATCTGAAGATGGAGAGGGAATGAGCCACGAGGATCTCCCAGCGCACCATGGTTCCTGCCAAAGGTCTAGTGGAGACCCAGCCCCTGAAGAGCAGTGTTTCTGGCACATTCTGGGAAAAACAGAGAAGCTGGTGAGACTGACCTAAGAGTGGGAGATAATTACACACTGTGGAATTAGAGGCCTCACCTCTGCTTATTCTCTTTGGTGCCCAGGATTTGAGCAAATGTGATTGCTTCAAGGGTAAAACTAAGCTGGTTCATCAACGTTCTGTCTTCTGGAGAATAGGGACAGAGGAAGCAGAGAAATGGAGTTGTGCTTATTTTTTTCCCTAGGCATGTCAAAACACCTTTAAGCAACACTCAAGATTTCATGCCCATTTTTTATGGTGAGAGTTTCCAAGTACTTCTAGTAGGACTGAAAGCTTTTTGATTAAGAGAAGAGCTCGTTCCCATTATTTCTTCCTGGTTTTATGTAACTGAGTGGCTATCTGCATCCACTTTTTGTACCACTTTTGTTATAGAAAACATCTAGAAAAAGAAATGTAAGAAATGATGAATAATTTTAATAAAGGCTGAAATAAACCAGAATGCTTTTTTATAGTATCCTATGGTTTTGTTCATAGTTCTCATCATTTATTTTATCTTTTATTTTTTTAATTTATTTATTGATTCATTGAACACAAATGGAGTACAGCTATTGTTTCTCTGGTTGTACACAAAGTAGAGTCACACCATCTGTGCATTCATACATGTACACAGGGCAATGATGTCTGTCACACATTCTGTTATTATTGCCCCCCCACCCCACCCCTCACTTCCCTCTATGCTATCTATTCTTCCTCCATTCTTGCCACCCTTCCCCCCATTCTTCCTCCATTCTTGATCATTTATTTTAGAAATAACCCCATAAATTTTTACCAGCATAGGTACAGGGGTAAATTTGAAAGCAAATGTAAAACTACATGTAAAGGAGCAAGTTTTGTAGTTTAGGATAGGTTGTTAAAATGAGACAAGTGTGTTCAGGATTTACTTCTCCCAGTTCAAGGTAATGTAACTATTGAGACAGGCAGCTCACCATGGGCCCTGAGTGGTCTTGCACATTCTTGCTTAATGTGACAGACCACAAGACTTATCTGTTTCCTAATTCTGAAATATAGGTCAAGGTGACCACAGTATGGCTTAAGTGTTTTGCTCTTTGAGTGAGGGATGGGGAGGGTCTGGCTTATTGGCTTGTGGCTAGAGTGATTGCTACTTGCTCGAAAGTACTAAGTCCTGGGTCCTCAGCTATGACACAAACCCACTGTGACTCACAACCCCACTGTAACTGTTATATCCACCTTGACCCATCTTGTCACCCTCATGGGTCTTGTGGAGGAAAAGAAAGTAACAAAAACATGCTGATACTTATGTTGCTTGCTGTGTCATGAGCAATATACTCTCTGGTCTCTGAACAGGGAGTCTTGTGTCCTCTGCCAACATCCACTACACAGACAGCTAACTTATTGGATTATTTAGAAACTCAGACCCTTCACAATTCTTGACAGCAACCTGTTTCCAGATTCACAAGTCAGAGAAATTTTAGATTAAAAATGCCTTTCTTGTTTTATACCTGCGAGGATGAAGTACCATATAAAAATTACACATCTGCTGCCACATCTGCTCTTTCACTTCCCATTTGGTGACCTTTTTGGAAACATTTAGAAGTAGATCAGAGATGGATACTCATATTACTTAACAATTCATCCCCCCTCACCATGTCCTCTCTTCTGTCCTTGTCTGGCTTAGACTCCATGTTCCATCATTATAATCACTCCCTGGAAAATGCCTGTGCCTCTCTCTCATTCAACTCCTCTGACAAAACCCCAACTTTGATTGAATTAAACTATCCATAATACTTTACTCTTGAATAGGGTAGTTGAAACCTGTGGGCTGGTAATGCTTTACATTTATTTTTCTTTTTTTGTGGGCTGGGTACTGGAGATTAAACTCAGGGGCACTCAACTACTGAGCCACATTCCCATCTCTATTTGGTATTTTATTTAGAGATAGTGTCTCACTGAGTTGCTTAGCGCCTTGCCATTACTGAGGTTGGCTTTGAACTCGCGATCTTCCTGCCTCAGCCTCACCATTGGGATTACAGGCATGTGCCACTGTGCCCAGCAACACTTTGCATTTCTGACCACAAATTTAAAAAGGCATTCAAGGAGTCTGAATTTACTATATTTCCCTGCACGTTTCTATTTTGCTCTGCCTCTGCTTCCCTCAAACTTCTCATGTCTCTTTTCCTGACTCAGATCATAAACTTTAGGAAATACTTCATTAAGAAAATTCAAAACATCAGGCATGAGTCCTTTTATACTCCCACATAAGCACCTTCCACATCTCTGCTTACCCTCCATGATAGTGGATGAAGCGTCTCTACTCCCAGCAAAGAACAATTTCTCTAACCTTCTCCAGAGCTTCCCTACTTCGGTTCCCTTTTTTCCCCTGCATCACGAGTTCCTTTACCACTACTGAATTCTTTTCATTGCCACTAGTATCTCTTAAAATAAAACAAGATAGCAGTTTGATCCCATTTCCTAAATCCCATGCCATCTCTACTCCAGTTATCTATAGATGTGGTCTTCTTATCCTTATTTTGTTCACCCAAACATACTCTACTTCTGCTACTGCATGAAGATCCCTCTCATCAGGTTTGCCTGGGTCCTACTTATTGCCAAATCTATTGAGGCTATTCTTTATTTAGTCTCTGAGCAGCTGTCACTGAAGTTAACCAATTCCTTCTTTCTGTAACTTTTTCTCTTGGCTTCTGTGATGTCACATTCTTAGGTTTCCTCCTCCTCACTAGCTACACTTAAAAGCCTCAAACTTCCCAATATTAGGCTATCCTTGGGCTGTGTTCTTGGCCTCCTTCCCTCTGTTTCCACTCCATGGCAAGTCTCTGGGTTTTAAAAATAATCTGCTTGCTAATAATTCCCATAGCTATATCCCTTGTCTTAACCTCTACTGACCTTTATGTTTTCATATATATATATATATATATATATATATATATATATATATATCAACCTGCTTGATATTTCCACTAAGACAATAGTCATCTCAAAGTCAGCATTTATAAAACAAACCACTTAATGCTGCCACCTTTTCTCCCCACAAATTCCCTTTTGTTCAGAAAATTCTAACAGCTCTAAATTAAAAACTTAATCAGAACCTGATCACTTTGAATCAGCTTCACCACTATAACCCTGGTCCAAAACACCATCTTCTCTTTTCCGAATTATCACCCATCTTCCTGTTTCTGTTCTTGCTTATCCCTTCACTCTACTCTTAGCCCAGCAGCCTGATCATGGTCACATCTCTCCTCAAAACCCATGAACAATTTTACATATCACAGAGGAAAAGCCAAAGTCTCACTGGTGATCTATAAGGGTCTCTTACTGCTGTCTCTATTTCCATGAATGAAGTGTGCTTTTCTTCCTCTCAACCTTGAGCTTGACTGTCGTTCATCAACAGGATATTAGCAAACACGACACAACCAAAGGCTTGTAAAGTGTCTTCGCAAATGTTCTTGCCCTCTTGTAGCTCTGCCACTAAAAAACAAACAAACAAACAAACAAACAAACAAAAATCACCAGGGTTAGCCTGCTGGAAAAGAGAGAGGGACAGACAGACAACACACAGACACACATGTAGAATGGAGCTGAGCCCAGGTTAGATCAGCCGACCCCAACCAAACCACAGATGGATACAGACAAGTTAACTGAGATTGCCAGAGCTCTCTAGGGAAACCCAGCTGAGATCTCTGATTTACAGGCACAAACTTTAAAATGTCAGCTCCTTCTTGTAGACCTTTCAGATTTTGTGGTGGTTAGCCAGCAAAAACCAATCTCCTATCTAATCTCAATAGAACTTAGAAGATACGTAGAAGATACGGTTCAGTAACTATCTGAACCGCTACTGGTCTATCCCTCATTCTTTTCCAGACACTTTAACTTCTTTGCTGGATTTGGACTGTACCAGGCATGCTCTCCCTCACAATAACTGCACTTATCTGCTCCCTCAATCCAGGACATCCAAGGCTTATCACCTCACCCCTTTCTGATCTTTGCTCAAACATCAGGTTCTAAAAGGAACCTTTGCTAAGTCCCCTATTATAATCAAAACCCCCTCTCCATAAGAACTCCCATTCTACCCTCTCTTTCTTGTAAGTACTTAGCATTATCTCACATACACATTTTATCTACCTTGTATGTCATCCCCATTAGTAAACCCCCCGGGAGCCGTGATTTCTGTCTGCTTTGTTCATGGCTGAACCCCCGTGTTAGTACATTACCTGGCACATATTAGGTATTCAAAACATTTTCTTTGAGTTAAACTCATCTCCCCATCTTTGCCATCTCAATGAAAAAGTTTTTTGTTTTTTGACCATGCAAGAGAACTTTATTGTAAGTGAAAGTGAGGTTTATGTAAAGTAAAAGCAAAGTGAGGCTTAGGCAGAGAGCACTCTCAAGAGAGTGGGACGTCTACAACCAGGGTATGACAAAGGAGAAAAGGTTGTCTCCAAATTTATTCCTGTTTGATGTTTACCAGGAAAACTGGGGACGACTTTCTGTACCCTTTGCCAATCAAATGTTCAACTCCTCCTTCATATGGGGCAGTGGAGGTTTTGACCTCAGTTGGTCCTCTTCGGAACTGTCAATGACAAAGTTTAAAAGTTTGAAGTTTACTTATATCCTTTTTCTGGACAAAAACAATCGGAGGACTTTTTAATACTTTCATTCAGATACTTTCCCAGTTTATGCAATATTGTTATCTACAAGTTACACAATATTATTTTTATTGTTTCAGCAATATTTATTTCAGAGTATCTAAGTATAGGCCAATATTTTTTCTTACTGTTCTTTTTTGCATCTTAGACTTTACATAGTCTATGACTTCACTTCTACTCAAAGTACAACATTAAGAATTTTCTTTAGTAAGGAACTATTGGTGGTGATCCTATTTTATTTACTTTCCAAAGACTTCATTTTGTCCTCATTCTTTAAAAAAAAAAAGCTTCAGTGGTATATAATTCTAATTTGAAAATGATTTTCTATAAGTAAGATGCAGATATTGTGTGTTGTCTGCTGGCTTTCACTGTTACTGTGACGTGTCAAATCTTTCTTCTTTTGTAAGTAATGTGTTTTATCTCTTTCTTGTTTTTCTGGTTTTTGTTTTTTTTTTCTTTTTGGAACCAGGGATTGAACTCAGGGGCACTGAGTCACATCCCCAGCCCTATTTTGTATTTTATTTAGAGACAGGGTCTCACTGAGTTGCTTAGGGCCTTGCTAAGTTGCTGAGGCTGACTTTGAACTCACGATCCTTCTTCCTCAGCCTCCCGAGTCGCTGGGATTACAGGTGTGCGCCACCGCACCTGGCTTGTATTTTATCTCTAATGCTTTTAAATATTTTCTTTATTTCTATAATATCTAGTTGTGTATGCCTTATTTATTAAACCTTCTTGGGACATATTGAACTTCCTGGAGGAAAAAAAAGTTCCACAACAATTCTGGAAAAATTTTACACATTAAAAAATTTCCTCTTTTCTGTTCTGTGATGTTTATAAGACCTTATTCTATTTTCAATATTGTTAATAGCTTTATATTGAACTCCATGTCTCTGTATATAGTTGAGATAATTTCTTTGGATTTATCTTCTAGTTCAGTGATTTTGTTCATCTTATCATTTTTTGACCTAATAGAAATTTTAATTTCAATTACTATATTTTTCAATTCTAGAAGTTTCAGTTGTTACTTTTCAAATTTGTTTGTTTTTAATAGTCTCCTTTCCTTACTCAATTTTTTTAAATTTTAATTCTTTACATATATTAAGTAATATGATCTAAAATTTTGTGTACCCTCAAAATTCATATGTTGAAATTCTACCCACCCTGAAGTGGGGCCTCTGAGAAGTGATTTGATCATGAGGGAAGAAATCTCAGGAATGGAATTAGTGCCCTTACAAAAGAGGCCCAAGGGAGTTTATTTGCCCCTTCCACCATGTGAGGACTCAACAAGCAGGGGTTGATACGAACCAGTGATAGAGCACTCACCAGACCCTGACCAGTTAGCACCTTATGCTTAGACTTTCCAGCCATGAGAAGTGTGAGAAATAAATTTCTGTTGTACATCAGCCACCCAATTTATGTTATTTTGTTATGGTTGCTCAAATGTAATAAGACATGAGGCATACTTGTTCATATTTTGTATCTGGTGATTAAAAAATCTGAAATACCTGCAGAACCAATTTTACTACCTGTTATTGCTGCTGCCTCTTATTCATAGTATCTGATTTTCTTGCACGTTGCTGTATTTTTTTTTTAATTGTGATATTCGGTTCTCTGAACTTTGTGTGAATTCTTTGAGTCTTAGGTTAAAATTGGGGGCTGCCAAAATGGATTGTGATGTGTGTGTTTTCTGTATGTTTCTCTCTCTTTTTTGTTTTAATTCTGATGTGCTTGATGGTTGCTGGTACAGAACTTCCAACTTGGAATAATTTTTACATTAAGATCTCAAGTTGAGGCTATTTAAATCATTAAGCAGTAAGAATTAAGGAATAGCCCACTTATGGCATCAAGTTCTCAGGGGACTTTCCCCCTGCTCCTCAATGTCAAAGTGGAGTCAGGCAACAAGTTTTCTTCCTGTTTTCTTCTTTGAAGTGTGTTCACTCTCACTTATTCTTTCCCTGAGAGCACAATCCTTCATCTCTGCTCTATGCAAGGATCTTCCATTTTATTGCCCATATCAAGTGCTAAGTTTCATCCAGATATGGTTGTGCACACCAGTCATCCAGCTTCTTCAGAGGCTGAGCAACAGGATAGCAAGTTCCAGCCAAGCCTGGGCAACATAGTGAGAGCCTGTCTCAAAATAAAAAATAAGGACAGAGAATGTAGCTCTGTGGTAAAGTACCACTGGCTTCGATCCCCAGTACAAAAAAAGAAAAAGAAAAAAAGTATATATTTTGTATACATTTTTTTGTTGCCAGGCAACTCAACTCAAGGGTTTTAGGGTTCAACAGACACCTTGGCTTCAGTGCTGGCTTATCTTCTAGAGCTCTCAAATTCACTCAATATTTGGCCTCAACAGATGCTGCCCTTCTTTGTAAACTCACTGTTGTTTTAAGAGTCTTTAAAAATTAAATTTATTCTACACCTTTGGGGTAATTTTCAGGGGCAAGACTGATTCGAGGGCCTACACTCCTGCCAGAAACAAAATTAATGTCTATTTTCCCTCATTTGTCAGGGCATGTCCCTTCCTTGCTTAAAACTTCCCAATATAGGGAAGGAAAGTAGATTCATGATTGACTTTGGGGTGGGTGGGTGGGGTAGAAATGATGAATGGCTGCTAATGGGTGTGAGGCTTCCCTTGGAACTGATGAAAACACTCATTGTGGTTATGGTTGCAAAGTTCTGTGAATATACTAACAACCATTGAATCATACACTTTAAATAATTAATTGTATGACAGGTGAATTATATTTCAATAAAGCTTTCCAGCAGGCAGAGCACTTTCAGACTGATCAAAGACCTCTGAAAGTCTACATGAAAGCAATGAGAACACTAGCAAACATTGTTAGAACTCTTTTCAGAACTCTGAAAGTTAACAAAAGGCTTGCAACACTATAAAGAGCATTTATTTACAAAAGTGGCTGAATCTCAGTAAAAACATATTTTGTGGCATTTTACCTTGCCCTCATTTCCATCTCCCTACTAGCTCCTCAGTAGCCTTGCAACATGGCAACCTTACTATCAGAGCACTGGTGAGGAGCCCCTGGACAGGGCAAAATGGTTTGGAGCCCCCCAGAAAACTATCACGATGTGTCTGGTCTGACAGGTCCCTAAAAGAGCCTTCTCCAGCAGGCAGGGGAAAAGATGGGACTAAAACCTGGGATATCACAGGGTTAGTGCATATTTAGGAGTTCATCATTAAAAAAAGTGAAAGATAAGCTTGTAAGAAGAGGTGACATTTACAAAGGTCTGAAGGAAGAGTGCTGACAACTCTTAAGAGATTCAACAAAATATTTTAAGAATGCAATAAAATATCCCTTTCTTGCAAATCAAAACCACCCTAAGATTTCATCTAACTCCAATTAGAATGGCTGTTATCAAGAACACATGCAATAATAAGTGTTGGCGTGGATGTGGGGAAAAGGCACACTCATATATTGCTGGTGGAATTGCAAATTGGTGCAGCCACTCTGGAAAGCAGTATGGAGATTCCTTAGAAAACTTGGAATGGACCCACCATTTGACCCAGCTATCCTACTCCTCAGTTTATACCCAAAGGCTTAAAATCAATGTACTACAGTAAAGCAGTCACATCAATGTTATAGTTGCTCAAATCTCAATAGCTAGATTGTGGAACCAACCTAGGTGCCCTTCGATTGATGAATGGACAAAGAAACTGTGGTATATATACACAATAGAGTACTACTCAGCCATAAAGAAGAATAAAATTATGGCATTTGCTGGTAAATGGATGGAGTTGGAAAATATCATGCTAAGTGAAATAAGCCAAACCCAAAAAACCAAAGGCCAAATGTTTTCTCTGATATGTGGATGATGATACATAATGGGGGGTGGTGTGGGGGTGGTAAGAGAAGAATGGAGGAACTTTGGATTATGTAGAGGGAAATGGGGCAGGAGGTGGTGGGGAAAGGAAAGATAGTGAGTGGACTGAGATAGACATCATTACCCTATGTACATGCATGATTACACAAAGGGTGTGGATTTGCATTGTGTACAACCATAGAAATGAAAAGTTGTACCCTATTTGTGTACAATCAAAAGGCAGTCTGTAAAAATAAAATATAATTTAAAAAATCCCTTTCTGTTATTTTCCCTAAGTCTCCAATCCATTCTTCAGCCTCATCTGCTGAATGCATTTTGAACAATTGTCTTTTTGACAACCACAATCTCAGTGCCTAAAAGAACACTAGAAACATAGTAGGTGCTTGGGAAATATACGACAAATGAACATATTAAATGTCAGCCTTTTTTGTACTAAGCAAATACCCACATCTATAGTTCCTTTCAAGAAACACACCAGAATTTCCCTGAATTCCTACCTCTGGTGTATTCCCTTCAGTCTCTGTGCTTTTTAAAATGTTACATTCAGCACCTGCAATTTATTTCTAATGCTCTTACTTTCTCATTTTTAGACCATTACAATATAAACAAAGTGATCCACGGAAGACAAAATGGACAACACCCATGCACCGAAGACTGTACAGAAAGCACACACTCCACTTGCAGCACAGCCTTCAGCTCCTGACAGGATGGTGAAATGTTTGGGAATGTTCAGACTGAATCATTAAGGCAGTCTTACTGTCCTTCTCTGTCTGCTTGTGTAATTCCTTTTAAATGGCACTCATTTTCTTTGGCTCCAGGAAGCAGAGCAGTATTTTGTCATCATGTTTTCCTCTCACATAGAAAATAAAAGCACAGCTCCTATTAAGATTGAAACTGTTGAGTTGTGCAGACATGAAAACAGAGGAAAGTGTTTCTTTTTTTATTTGGTAAATATTTTGCTTTTGAGGCATCAGTAACTAATCACAGCTGTTTCCTTTAGTTACAAATGGATTCAATCAGGTAAAATTTTAAATGAAACACAAACCACCAGAGTCATTCCATTATACAGTACAATGGTGGCGTCAAGCCTTGTGAAATATATGTATTAAGTATGCATGTATTCATCAAATCAGACAAAGAAGCTAATGGGTCTCTGATTAGTGTTCTAACTCTATTATGGTGATACTTTCATCTCACCCTGACTCATCTAAAACATGTGAACAAAATGCTATTAAGTTTGATATACAATCTGTTATGTGCCATCCTTGTGGCTTAAATTCTGCACACTGAATTTGGGTGAGAATTTCTTGAAAATCAAAGACAAAAATGTTTCTGTTGAGCTGAGGTACCCCTCAACTTTAACATTAACAATTTTTAACTATGTCAAAACTAAAACAAAAACCAAATCCCTGCTTATCCCCCACTAGTTTTCATAAAAGATCTTAATTCCAAAGGGATTGTTATATGGATATTAATGAACAATGACTAGCTCAATACAGAATCAGATATTCAGGGGAAAAGAAGCAAAAGAGAAGTGCATTTTTATTCAATATTTTAAAAATACAGACTTTGTGGCAATTCATAAATTTCTATTATAATAACAAATTGACAATTTAAACCAAGAAAATAATGACCAAAAATTAATTAAAAAACACAAAGCAGTATGCTTTGTTTAGGAGTGGTTCACTTTAATGCATAATTTGTTTTTAAAAAAATGATTATTTATAATCATCTGTATAACTATATACAATCAACTATACAGTTGTCCATTAAAACAGGTTCTTTTAGAGAATCCAATTTAATCAGATTGTGCTTTTCTTGTGATTTTCTCCAAACAGTGGTAGAAGTACTAAGTACTAACTCCTTGATGGACAGAATGCAGCAAACTGTTCTTGACTCTAAGGAAGCCTAACTTGTAAGGCACCCCCAGTTTGGAAAGTAACAATGTGAGAGTAATTAACAACAGTGCAAAATGTTATTAAAAATTGACAACTTTAGGTATTTTAGTTTTGGGTTTCTTTGGTTTAGGCGCATCCAAAATTTCTTCATAGTCTGCACTCATCCCCTTTGCCCAGCGACCAACTGTGACCATTCGATCTGTAAAAGAAAAGTCAGTATATATAAGGAAAATGTTAATCAAATGCATCCATTTAGATTGATATTGGGTTAGCAAAGGAACTAGTTTTGACATGAATAATCACAAGGAGGGAAAACTCCATCACTAACGGAAAGTGAGCAGTTCTGTAATTGATTATAACCCTTGATTTCAGAGTACCACAGGCAATTTCTCATCCCAATTAGGGAAATGCAGCAACTACTTTGCAATGCACAAACTGATGAGAAAGCTCTTTCCATCTTTCCCAGAGTTCATCATTATAGAGTCAATGAATTCCAAGAGTCTGTAAACAGCAAGACTTATGAAGCATCAGTTTTAAATGCACAAGATTCCACCTGTGAAATTATACAACATCTGCTTGTCAGTCTTATCATTTGGGAAGTGGCAATCCTCCCAGGAGGGAGAATTCAAATTCCACTTCATCACTTCAATCTTACTCCCTAAACTACAGTAAAACTATCTTATTTTAACAAGACTGTAAATAAGAACTCTTGGGTTTCACATTTAAATGTTAGAGGCAGGAAACAGGAGAGGCAGACATTACTACTGTGACTTTATAAAATAAAAAGATATGTGCTTTTTCCTCAAGAAGCACTGCTGGGTATCCTACTGTCTGCTTTCTTTAATACAAGATCATCATCATTCTAACCCAGGCAAACTAATGGAACGATAATCCTTACTGCGTTGAAGGTCAGCTATAGGTAGAGCCAACATTTTTTAAGTTGTGATGAACAGACTAGTATTTCATCAAGGAGAAAATAACTAGCCAGCTGCTGTGTCATTAACACATCTTTAATATTTCTGGCAGTTTTTGCAATCATTCTGAATCATTTAGATACACACAAAGCAAAGCATATCTGAGGGCATCCAGTCCTATGAACATTGAAAGCTATTTTCATATTTTGATTTTTCTCTTAGTGAATCTTTTCTGTACTGTATTACCTTTCTGGAACAGAATAGGCTCCATTATAATTAAATTCATCAGTTAGCAAACAAAAATATTTATGAATAAGATGCTTTATAAAACAGTGTCCTCTCAGGCTTATTGGTCACTTTGTTTTCTGAGAACAGCAATAGGAAAGCAGGTAATCTTAAGATCAGTAATACTCCTATGAGCTACTAATAATAAAAGGCAGCAAAAACAGAAAAATACTAAAATCACCCCTTTTCAAAAGAGGCCCAGGGACTTACCTGAATTCTGACTTTCAGGGCAATCTTTCTTCAGGTGTTCCACAGAACCACAAAGCTTACAACCACCACCTATTGAAAGAATGAAGTTATTGAATACTATTTCATACTTACACAGAACTTTCAATATCGCAAAGCACTTTCATATTTTATTTGATCTTCACATCCTAGTCAACTATAAAAGTAGCTGGAGCCAGGAACCTAGGTAGGTACAATCATTCCTAGTAGCAATTCATTCTCCACTCCTAACTTTTCAGAGTGCTAAGTTTTACTTAACCACTCTTTCTTGAACTTGACCTTTTGGGTGGAAGTAGAGAAGAAGAAAAGAGAAGAGAGATGTGGTGGAAGAGTTTTGTCCAAGAACCATGGCACAGAAGCTTGGATATTGATCACAGTTAGAAAGTCAAAGATCTGTGGATCCTTGGATTTATAAACAAAAGTTGTGTGCCGATGCATTTTTCTGAGGAGGATGTCTACAGTTTTTATTGGATTCCCAAATGGCCAATGACCGCCCACCCCAAACAAACAAACAAACAAAAAAAGGTTAGGAATCACTACCATTCTACTTTACAGGTCAGATGGGAATAAGCATTTAGGAAAGGGATAAAATTAACTTTTGTTTCAGTACCTTTCATCTGCCAGGCCCCTAACCCTAATAAAAATGCCCATCTGTTTACTGTAAGTGACATTTCAAGATTGTGAATTACAACACACATGGTTTGTAAATGATTCTTGAACTTAATAGTAAAATATTATAGCTTAGTGGTCAGGCATTACTATAATCATGCTTATAATATTAAGCCACTTAGAAAAATGACCCTAAAGGATACAAACCTGGCTGAATTTTCAAGTTTATGTGATCTACTCCTCTTGCCTTTCTGTTCTAAATCTAGCCAATTTAATCAATCACCAAAGCCACTTTTGCTCTTTAGTCAATTTTCCAGGCCCAGGCCTCTTTATCATTTTATATGATACAGTGAAACAGAAGAGGCACTTGAAAAGTACAATTTAGTCCTCATAATAGGTAAATGCCATACTTCACTAAATCTAAGATAGCACCAATGGTAAGATGTTTCATTATTTCACGTATCTCCCAGAAAAAAGATGTCTATTATGTGAGACTCATCAATGACAGGATATATTCTGATTAGATTTATGGTGAAAATAATGTGTGTCTTAGAATCAAAGAAATATGAACTACAATTTTCCCATCTCCATTTTGTAGGTGAGGAAACTGAGATGAGAGAAGTTTAGTAAGTTGATCAAAGTTTTATAGCTGGTGAGTGGTAATGCTAGGGCTATAACCCATGTCTGACTGACTCCAAAAGCTATACTTTTGCACTGGACTTCTCCAGTGGGAACTCAACACAAGATACAAGAGGTGTCTAGAACCTGATGGCACCAGCCAAAACATTAACAGATATCAATCTTTTAAAGATTTAGACATTATAGGCTTTAATTGCAGGACCTTAAGACATTAGCTGAGCCAAAATTAAGAAAGTTACATAATCCCATGTCAGATAATTAGTAAGGAAAAATTCAGAAACAAAACTGAGTAGTGTATACCATTCTTTCTACCAAAATGGTATGCTAGGTTGAGATTAAACACATAACATTATTTTTAAAATCTTAAATAGTTTGATATGTAATCCCTCTGCTTCTGTTATTTTTTGGGGGGTGGGAGAACCAGGGATTGAACTCAGGGGCACTCAACAACTGAGCCACATCCCCAGCCCTATTTTGTATTTTATTTAGAGACAGGGTCTCACTGAGTTGCTTAGAGCCTCACTTTTACTGAGGCTGTCTTTGAACTTGAGATCCTCCTGCCTCAGCCTCCCAAGCTGCTGGGATTACAGGCATGCGCCATCGTGATCAGCAGCTTCTGTTATGTTTAAAAGTACAAATATATAACATATTCTCACAAAGGTGTATGTCTGAAACATACACCTTATTTTTTTTCTGATTTATTAATATGTCAAGGCATATTGCACAAAAGTTCACATTAATAACACTTGATTAAAAAAAAATCAATGAAATTCTTGAGATTTTACTACTTATTTGAAAATGTATGCAAAACTGATTAAGAGTGTAATTCATCATGCTTGATATATAAGGGTAACTGTACTCACCATCAGCATAGAGTCCTTTGGGATTATCAGGACATGATCGGGACAGATGCCCCATTTCTCCACAAACAAAACATTTTGCAAAAGGAAATTCACCTGTGAGAATCATCAGTTTGTATTAAGTTGATTATATATATGACAAGTTATATAATTCATATTACTTTAAAATGTATTTCTTTTTACATAACTTAAAATTTTATGATTTCAAAATATTAAGTGGCATGCTTATAACAAATTCTGTCAACAACAAAAAAAATACTCAGTTGGCTACTTATTGATCACTCCCCACACCCAAAAACAAGAAAGTGAAAGAGAACATACCAAGAGCTGGGTCTACTTTGGCCTTGCACTTGGTTATTTCATGCTCTGTGGAACCACATCGATAACATATTCCAGTGCCCATATCTTGATTTTCAAGTGCGGCTGGGCAATCTGCAATTCCATGGCCAGGTTTTCTACAGTGGAAACATACCTGGGAAAATAAAAAGTGAGTTTCCACATTGCAAAACTACACTAATGACTTTATCAATTCTTATTTTCAATAATATCTTTAAAACATTTCTCATTTTAAAGTTATTTAGCATTTTTTAAGAAAAAAAATCCTCAATATTTTATTTGTAGACAAACAAGTGTTTCACACCTTCCTGAATAAAGATGTCATCTCCATCAGAGTGTCTCAACGCTTTTGAAGATTTTCATTCTCCAAATCCATCAATCTCAGAAACAATGTTATATAGGCTTTGAATAGGCAACTGTGTAAATGAATTGAATAAATATGGACTATTCATTTTATTAATAGGAATGTCTGTACCAGAAAAATGGAGCTTTTTAGTGGCTATAAAATTAGCACTCAAATTAATATTTGCACTTTAAAAGTTCACATAATTGAATGAATTTGGGTCAAATGTTTCCATTTAAAGCATGGTTCATATCACATGATATATTTCTTAGCAAAAAAATTATATCTTTCTTTTTTTTTGGTACCTGGGATTGAACCCAGGGGCACTTCACCATTGACCCACATCCCCAGCCCTTTTTATTTTTTATTTTGAGACAGGGTCTTGCTAAGTTGCTTAGGGCCTCGCTAAGCTGCTGAGGCTGGCTTTGAACTTATGATCCTCCTGCCACAGCCTCCTGAATCACTGGGATTACAGATATGTGCCACCAGACCTGGTATCTTTAATGTTTTTGTACTTTTCACATACCTTAACATTCAGAAATAGAGGTTTCATTTTTAGAAGATATGCACCATATATTTTAAAGAACTAATTTATTCTGATATGAATTATTTGTCTCTTACACAAAACTAAACAATGTACAGTTATTTACATACTGCTCAGCAATGTGGAGCATATTTTTCTGCCAAAATGAATCAGAACATCAATTATAATCAGAAATGAAAGATATCTGAATTATTTAAGCTGGAAAAAATGTATATGTATTTCTTGGGTAACAGTCATTTAACTTTTTATTTTTTTCAATAAGCACAAGGTGTTTTTTTAAAAAAAAAAGCAAATTCAACAGGCAAAATAAAACACATTTTTGCACCTCCATCCTATCTTTTTTCCTGCTTAATAACATTAAAGAAGAATGAGTTCCTTTAAATTCTACAAGAACTTTTATACTTAGAATGAACTGGTTGAAATGAATAGACTATATTTATCCTATCACTGAAGGAAAAGTTACTGCTAAAAATTGGATCACCACAATAAGAAGTGTTGGTTTCTTGGTTAAACATAGACTAGATTATAAAGATCTGATTGCTAAATCTTTGTATTTTCATCATTTTAGCCTTTAAGAACTGACAAACAGTATGAGGTATTTTATTTTATTTTTTTGAGAGTAAATGAGATTTATAAAATATGCACAAAGCCTAAGAGATACCAAGGAAATATTAAGGAAGTTTATCATATATATAAACTGAATCACAGAAGAAAACAATAGAATTCAGCACAATAATTGCTGAAAACATTTCATTACATAAAAATATGCATCGTGAGTCTGGAGTCAAAGCAAATCTCAAACAGGAAAAACAAAAAGATTCATCCAAATACACTGCTGTTTAATCCTTAGAACTCCACAAAGAACATCTTAAAATCAGAGAGAAAAGATCCCCAAGAGGAGCAATAAAACTAACAATTTTCTTCTCATCAGAAATAATGAAATATTAAGTATGAGGTATTTTAAAAACAGCAAGAAAACGAATTGACAGGTTACAAGCCATATATTATTTATTAAGCACTCCTTTTTGTGAAAACATCATTCCTCCTTAATTACAAGCATAAAGCTTTTCTTAAGAGGCATAACAGTAAATGTCTTCAAATGGTTTATAATCTACCATACTGCCTTTGTCGATTAAGTTATCTTCAAGTTGGATTAACTTAATTGGCTTAAAAATATTTTAAAATAACTAATTTGACAATTTAAACAAAACTTTATCCTAATCCAAATACAACTGATTATCTTTTCTATCCAAATTTATCCATAAGGAATACTTCATCAGTGTGATCCCTAAATAGTCAATTTTAAATATGATAATATAGCCTGTATTTGTGCAAACAGTGCTCTACATTTAGCAATTCTAATAAAAAATGGAAGTGTAATAACTGGCAACAAGTCCTGATTCTTTTGAAGCATTCTGCTAAAAGCAGGGAAATTCACTTAGAGAATGGAAAAAAATTATATTAAGTATTTCATTTCCTGTGTTTGACATAGTTTCAAATCTAGAGCTAGGCACTACAAAAATAAACCTGCTGCCCCCAGCATAACTCAGAATGTAGTATGGCTGAAAGAGGGAGCAATTACTAGAGACTCTCAAAGAGTTTTAACTCTGCTATTACTAACTAGTGTAATTATGCTAGATCTCTTTTTCTTGTGTCTTGAATTTTTATGGATAAAGATAAAAGAACATTCATCCTTTCCAAGTAATGGGAACCAAATCTTCATTTTTTAAACAGTGAATTGTAAAAGGACTATTGGAAGGCAGGGTTAAGAACATAGTTGTAAAGTCTGAGATTGAATTTCACCTTTGATACTTTGATACTGGTTAAGTGGCTTGTAGCAAGTTATTTAACCTGCCTGCAATTCAGTGTTTTCTACCCATAAAATGGGAATGCTGCCATCACCTTTGTAGTGCTGTGTGATGACTAAATATTGTATCAAGTACCTATTATATATTGCTGAAACACAAGACCTTAAAAGATACTTTATAAATTTAGGACAAAAGCAATTAGACCCTGCTAAGATATGTATATGTATGAGCATATGAATGACAATTTCTAGCTATATAAAGTAAATAACATGGTGTGATGATCTCACCATTGCATTTTTCTTTGCTGCTTGTCTTTTTAATCGTCTTCCTTCCCGACGATTGTCTTTCTTTAAAGCAACTGCAATTTCTTCCCTTACTTCCTGGCTGTCCATTGCTGTCATCTCCCCATTGTGAACCATCTGTGAGTTCTGTTTTAGGTATTCCATGAATCCATTCACATCTTCATTTAAATACTCTTTTTTCTTTTTGTTCTTTTTATGTTTTGCTTGGGGTGCATCATTTTTAAGGGACAGTCTATTGTGATTGGGTAGATTTTGGCTTGTTCCCTCCAAGGACCCCTTTTTCATGTCTTCCCATGATGTTGCAGGCAAGGGTCTCTTATTATGTGTGGTAGTAACTCGTGCCCACCTTGTCATGTTGCATCAGAGGTAACTTATCAATCTTTAAGATAAACATGGCTGGTCAGTCATCAATTTAAAAACAACAACGAACAATATATGTATCATTGTATCAAATATGTTCATATGTTAAACTTTTAATTATTATACTTTTTATTTCATTTAGATATATATTTAATTCTATCATATGCTGCATAGATATGCTTCTAATATAAATCTGACACTTGTCAGAGGCCACCACACTGGTGGAAATAAAAGCACATATACTTGCTTAAAACTGGAAAATAATTTGCTAAGAAATCATTTCATGAGTTAAACCACACAGTAATACAGTGAATGAATGAATTCCTCCTCCCAAATCCTGGCTGTTAATTTTTCTAACTCACTCTACAGTGCTACTTAGAATTTTCTTGTTTAGTCTGCCAAGACAACAGTTGGCCTAGCAGATTACAAATCCAGAAATCTTGTCCTTTAATGTGATTTGTCCTTATAACCCTTCTTGGCAGAGTTATAAGTAAAACTGGCATATAAAAGTGTTTATAGTCACATGATGACACCAGGTCTTCCTCTCTTACTAATTAGGGTATCTGTGGCTTGCAGCCCAGTGGTTTTAAGTCATCTTCAATTATTTCCTTTAAATTAAGATTTAAAACATACGATATATTTAATATTTATTTTAAAAAGTATATCTTGGTTTTGCGCCCTAATAATACATACTCTAATATTCAGGAATAGAGATTTCATTTTAGTGGATATACATTTTAAAGGAGTAATTTCTTCTACAACAAATTATTTGGCTCCAACATAAAACGGAACAATGTTTTGGTTACTTTACATACTAAGTAGCAATTTGGAGAATTTTTTTTTTCCACTGTGGTAAATGAGAACGTTAGGCACCATCAATGAATGATCAACTACTAAGCCCTTTTTAGGGCAGCATCCTGTGCGCCCATCAGCGTGAAAGCCTCAGCTCCTGCAGTCTCAAAATATGCTTTCAACACGAGCGGAGGGGCGGACTCGATGAACTGGTGAGCGGCTACCACTTCACACGCGCTCTGCTGAAGACCCTGCGCCTGACGAGAGCGGCCGGAGCTGCTCAAGAGAGGGGACCTACTACTCCTGAGAACATGGGAAGGAGGCGGCTCTGGGTATCAAATGGGTGAAGTGGAAGTGCCCGGCCTGGCGGGGTCCACCGCGGCCAGCGCCTCAACAGCTGAGGCCGATCCCGGAGCCGGCGCCCTCGGCAGGCCACACATCCCCGCGGTTCAGCCCCAGTGGAGGCAGGGGGCTCTCAGGGATCCAGCAGCCAGTTTCGCCGCCCTCCCGCGTTTCCCACATAGGTCCGGCCAGGTCCGGCCAGGAAATCAACAAGAGGTTCCCCTCGACAGCTAGGAACCCGGGGGTCTCGTCTCCGATGTGCCTCGGACACCTTCTTACCACGCGTGAATCCTCCAGAGCAGCCGAGTTAGCAAGCCAGAGAAGCCCGGTCCCCACTACCGCAGCTGGGATATCGAGACCGGAAGCACATCTTCCCTGATAGAGCGTCACTTCCGGCGGACCAAGCCTTTCTGTAGCGAGAGAAGGCGTTGCGTACGTTTCAGGTTCTTCGGAGCCGGTAAATAGGTATAAGATTGTGGAACTCCTAGTTTGAAGGGCGCGGCTCCGGATGCCGATGACCTAGGTACGAAGAGTGCACAATCTGCATTGTCTGTGAATTTACAACTTAGTAGGAGAAACACTGGAGTGGGGAAGGAGGTGCCCGAAAGTACCTTAGAAGGTAACTTGAACTGGACTTTGAAAAACAACAAACATCTGGCGAAATTGGGAGTGGGCGGGCGGGAGTTATAAACACTTCAGACTGGGAAGGTAAAGGTATTGACCCAGTGGGAGTTAATCACTGTGATAAAAGTCAAAAAAAGACAGTTGAGGTCTCTATTTGTTGGGGGAGGTACCTTATGGTCCTGTTCAATGCTACGTGAGCATTCAATTGAAATGTTACACTTTGTGGCCAGGGAGGTTTAAGAAGTTAAACCTATTTCCCTCAACAACTAATTACTCCCTCCTGGATACCACCACCAGTTGTACTAGTAATAAAATGGCATCACAGCCACACAGTTTACCAGGACCACTGCTACATCCCCATCATCATGATGCTCTCATTTTACTTTTCTTAAATATTAGTCCACTTCCTCTCTCACCCCCCATCTTTCTTTTTTTTTAATAACTTTTTAAATGTGATACTGAGAATCTAACCCACTGCCTCACACGTGCTAGACAAGTGCACTACCACTGATGCACTACCACAATCCCAGCCCTCTTTGTTTCTTTATATCAATATTACCTCCTCCCTTGTTCCAGCTTTCATCAAGTCCCACCAGCATTGCTGCTGATCTGGGCACTGATTCTTGCCCCACTCCCTCAAATTCACTTTCTATGCTTTTTTTGAAGTGAAACTTTGAAAGTGTGTATCAGATTGCCACATCAGATACATTCTGTATACTTTAAACCCTTCCATCTTTTCTCATTGTTCTTAGAATGAAGTTCAAACTCCTTAGCAAGGTAAAGTCCCTGCCTAGTTCACTAGCCTCACCTTGCAGTCTCTCCCCATACTAGACCAATCTTCTATTGTATACTCATGGCAGTCTGAGTATGGCAGTGCCATACTTCCTGATGGCACTTTTCAAACTTGTAATTGCATAATAAGTTGTTTAATGTATTCCCATTGCCTGGCACATAGTTGATGCTTGGTATCATACTGTATTTTTTGACTGAATGAAGAATAGTTACTTTGCAACATTAGAGGAAACTAGAAAATGTCCCAGTTAAGAGGAAAGATTAAAGTCAGTACCATTGGAATATTAGAATTTAGCATAGAAAATGTAACAAATGTCCTAGAAAGTTTTAAAAGACAAAACAGTCCTCTAGCTCTTGAAAATAATGAGCTTTTAAAAAGACATATGATAATGTTTCTCATAACAATGATTTAACCAGCTGGCTTCAGGTTCTAAATACCAACCTTGGAGACACTTCACCTTAGGTTTTATCTTATTTAGGTGTCTGGTACTTGCACATAACATACACCACTAGAGGGCGCATTCAACTAAAACTTGCCTTTTTAATGTGCTGAGTTTTATACTAGAGCATTCGTGTAAGTAAAGAAACATCTCAACTTGTGTGGAGTTGCATCAGATAAAGATTGAGTGGGTCATAGAATAAATCTTTTGTTATTCAGGGTAAAATGTTACTACTACCACTAGAAATAGCTTTTACTGAATATTTTATCGGTTCCTGTACTATGCTTCATGCCTTGCCTAATTAATCCAGGTAGGTACTATTGTTTTCTCCATTTTACAATAAGGGAACAAGTTCATGGAGCTGAAGTATCTTATCCAAGGTTACATAGGTAGAAAGATGTAGAGATAGGCTTTGAACCACAGGTAGTCTTTTAAAAATTTGTTCCTTTAGATATATATGATAGTAGAGTGTATTTTGACATATTATACATACATGGAGTATAACTTATTCTAATTGGGATTCTATTCTTGAAGTTGTATATGGTGTGGAGTTTCACTGGTAGTATATTCATATATGAACATAGGAAAATTATGTCTCATTCATTCTACTGTCTCTCCTATTCTTATCCTTCCTTCCTTTCCTTCATTCCCCTTTGTCTAATTCGCTGAACTTCTATTCCCCCCACCCTTGTTGTGTGTTAGCATCCACATATCAGAGAAAACATTTGACCTTTGTTTTTTGTGATTGACTTATTTCACTTAGTATGATAGTCTCCAGATCCATTCACTTACCAGCAAAAGTCATACTACCTTGTAATACTGCAGAGGATTGTTTGTCTACTCAAGCCCACTTTAAAATTTACTGTATTTCCTATAATCCCAGTAGCTCGGGAGGCTGAGGCAGGAGAATCACAAGTTCAAAGCCAGCCTCAGTAACTTAGCAAGACCCTAATCAACTTAGCAAGACCCTCTCTCAAAATAAAGTATAAAAAGTGCTGGGGATGTGGCTCAGTGGTTAAGCACCCTTTGGGTTCAATCCCTGGTGTGTGCACACACACATGCACAATACTAATTACTGAGTTTTCCTTGCCCATGTGAGATTTCCTTAAATTTATATACTTTTATAGTTCAGTTTCCCCTTTCATTTATTGAAATTCTATTCTTGTATTATTTTTGTAATATAAGCAAAAAAATTACTTGAAGAGCCAAGGTTTTGATTATGAAAGCATAGTACCTCATTTTAAAATATAAAGTGTGACATGTTTACCAAAAAAGATATAAAACATAATGAGGTAATTGTAAAACAAATATATTACCCAGTTTGGGAAACTGACCATTGACAGATATTCTTTTAAAATACAATAATGTAATTTTTTGAAAGGCAATAATTGTTTATGATTCAAACAAAGTTTTTGATGATGTAAACTGTCTACAAAGTATCTTTCCTGATGATCCTATAAATTCTAGATGCAATGTGAAACCAACTACCTGTGGATTAAGAGGAATACATAAATGCAGTAACTGTGAAAGGAGTCCATATATGTAGAATTCATTAGCACATGGCTGAGTGCTCCTTTGTGTGCATGTCTGGCAGAGGGGCACTTGCCCTGAGAGTGGGCCACAGTCATAAATTGGTACAGCAGGAATAGAACCAGGGAAGGAGCATCCAACTGTCACATCTGGAGGTGGTGGTGGGGAGAACTTATGAAGGGAAGAGAACCACAAGCTGAATCCTCTGCTTGTGTTTATGAATCCCATGCAAGTCTCAGGCTAGTCCTTGAAGCACACCTCCATACAACAAACTCAAAGTTTTAAAGAAATGAAATGAACTAGATTGAAATTGCCACTTACAAAAAGTGAGACAAAGCCTCTAACAC
The DNA here is from genome assembly GCA_020662805.1 of Glaucomys volans. Taxonomy (NCBI): domain Eukaryota; kingdom Metazoa; phylum Chordata; class Mammalia; order Rodentia; family Sciuridae; genus Glaucomys; species Glaucomys volans. The sequence goes on along the minus strand of JAJEJO010000578.1, from coordinate 92,368 downwards.
AAGTCTAAGCAAGTTGATTGCCTGCTTATTTTTTCTTGAGGAATAAAACAGAATTCAAAGTATTACAAAATGACATCTACAATGTCCAGGATAAAATCTAAAATGACTTGATATGCAGAGAACTAGAAAAATGTAAACCATTCTCAGAAAAAAGTAATAACAACTCTAGGATGAGTCAGATGTTGAAATTATCAGACAAAGTCTTTAAAGAATCTATTATGACTATGCTTAAGGAAGTTAATGAATGCTGTAACTGAATTAAAAGCAAGAAATCTCAGTATGGAACAGAAAATGTAAGAGAGCTAGCTAGAAATTTTATAATTGAAATATGATACCTGAAATAAAATTTACTTTATGGTATAAATAGAATGGAAATCACAGAGGTATTGGTGAGCTTGAAGATAGCTTAAGAGAAATAATTCAATATGAAAAATTGAAAAAAAATTGAGAGTGACAAAACACATAAGACATTATCAAAACTCCTTATCTGCCATAAGTTACTAAAAAATGTAGAACAGAAAATTTATTCAACTAGTCCTCTTTTGATATATGTTTATTGTTTCTAATCACTATTATAGATAATTCTCCAATGAAAAATTCATGTCATTTTGCACATATGCAAACATATGTGTGTAAATATGTGTGTGTATATCCATACATATATATATTTCCCAGAAGTGGAGTTGAATTTAAAAATATGCATTTTAAATTTTTGTAGCTACTGGCCAATCTTGTCCTTAGAGTTGTACCAATTTGCCCATCCAGAAGTAATGTATGAGAGCATAAGAATTCCATGCTTCCTCAAAGACTACATTGTCACACTTTGGGTTGTTTTCAAACTGCCATAGGTGAGAGTGCTATGATGATTTATCTGAAGTATCATTTCATTTATTATGAGGGAGATTGAGCATCTTTTTATGTTTAGAAGTCATTTGTATTTCTTATTCTATAAATCAACAGTTCATATCATTTGCCAATTTCCTATGGGGTTGTAGTTTTATTTCTTACGATTCTAGGATTTCTGGATATATTCTTTTAATCAAATACTCTTTAAATACTAGATTAGGAATAGAAGAAATGCAGGTACCTTTCTGGCACTTAACACACCATATTATCTGCCTCACTGGTTAGACTGTAAGTGTGTGGACCAAAAGGATGAAAAATGGTATGGATCCAAAATTATATGAATCCTTTGTGTCTTGCTTATGTTAAAGGTTTGATATTTAGAAGATATTACATTTTTATTGAATATAAGAATAGATATAAGAAGAAAAGTAGATGCTTTTGTATTTGATAAATTAGTGAATATTAAATCAGAATGTTTTAAAACCAGCTGACTAGTATGGTTTAAAACTGTAGTAACCACAAGTAAAAGAAAGAAAACAGAAAAGTTGTTGACCATTCTCATTCAAAATAATTCCTCAAAGTTTGGGAAATGACTCTTGTCTTTCCTTTGGTAGTACCCAATACAGAATCAATTGCTGTCTCTTGATGGATTTACCTCTTCACTGGAGTTTTGCCCCTAGAAGGCACCATAGTGGGATGCTGCTGATTTCAGTAAATTCAAGCCTTAATTTAACAGTCAAGATGAAAAGATACAAAAATGGTATTAAAGAATACCTGGAGCATGAATAAAGGTTTGTGCACCAAGTAATTCCATTTTGTATTAACTTTAGAACAAAATACAGTTTTAGCTATACCTTGAATTTAATTTTAAAACATCAGAGTTAATGTTTATTTTCTTCATCCAGAAATTATTCAGGAAAGAGAAAGAAATTATAGAAACAGTTTCTATATGAAAGAAAGGGAAGAACTATAGAAACATTTTAGGAACCAGTAAGGATTGCTTTTAATTCTACAAACAGATGAATGTCCTATTATAATATTAATAATTATTTGCATTATAATAGGATATAAAGGATTGAAAAGTATTTTTACTTAGAATTTTCAGTTATTCACTTCACACTTTTCAACTTACTCTTAAAATACATTTGAAGGTGTCATATTGATGTACGTTTAAATTCTTAATCTATGAATGTTCAAAAACAATTTGATTAATCAATATAAAGCTTATTAAGAAGTCTACTGTGAGTCAAATACTTGAGTAAATGTTCTCTCTCATCTTTCAAGCTTGTGCTTAACTGTCTGGTACAACTTGGGAGGCATGAAGGCTTAGTTGCATTGACTTTTGAGTGTTTGGGAAGACGGGTTTATGTAAAGGGATTAAGGATCAGCTCTTATACTCCCAATTTGTGTATGAGTAGACTCCATTAAAAATTTTTGTTATTTCTGAAAGTTGCACTGTATAAAATAAAACAACTGTATAGTTATACACTGCATGAAGATACGTATCAGTCAATGACTGGCCACATATATAGCGGTGGTCCCATAAAATTATAATGGAACTGAAACATTCCTGTCATCTAGTGATAGTGTACCATGTGACTCATGTGTTTATGGTGATGCTGGGGTAAACAATCCACTGTGCTGCCGTCATATTATAGTATGTACAGTTATGTGTACATAATTCTTGGTAATAAATGGCTGTTATTGGTTTATTTAATGTACTCTTATTATTTGAAAGTGTACTCTTTCTACTTATAAAAGCAGTTTACTGTAAAGCAGTATGTCATTTTATACTGGTACTGGCTTTACACATCTCATGCTTACTGCATCTCTTGATTGCATCAAGAAACCACATATAGTGATTGACCTATACCGTCTAGGTTTGTATAAAGGCACTCTATAATGTTTTCACAAGAACAAAATCATCCATGACACGTTTTTCAGAACATATCTCTAACATTAAGCAAAGATGACTGTTACTCCTTAAACCAGAGAGCCTGGTTGTGGGAGTAAAAGGTGGACTGGTGTTTGTAAATATGGGGAATTCTATCTCCTACTGCAAGGTTTTTAACCACACACACAAAAATAAAACTCTATGTAAAGATCCTGGGAATATATTTTCAGAATGTTATCATCCACCATCTATCTGGGATTTGTGAGTAGGCAACCAACCAGAAGCAGACCTAGTAAGATACTCTGTGAAGATGCTTTAAGATATTTTATGGAGTAAGGCAAAATTGGGTTTCTTGTTCAACTAAAATACAGAATTTCATTTTCCTATGAGACATGCTTTCCATATTGTAAATCTCATAGTCCTGTATTCAGCCAGGAAGGTCATGTTCTGACAAGCCAGTGAAATCCTTGTTGCCTTGAAAATTGCTAACACTGACATGGGCACTAAGATAGACCTGGCAGTCTATATTTTGTACACAGAAAGAATAGTGTAGTGCTCTTTGAGGACAGGGATTATCTAATTCCTCAGTTCCTCTTGTAATAGCTTGCGTAGAGAAAGCTACTCCGTGTTGTTTTAACCAAGTAGCATAAAGTCAGGTGTGTGTTTTACACACACACATATGCACACACGTGTATATTATATACATATGTATGTATGCATATACTATTTTCAGAGGCAGAAGGAGAAAAAGGAAAAAAAAGACAAAACAGAAAAGATAAGAATAGATACAGGTTTAAAGTGGAAGAATGCTGAGGGAAGGCAAAAAAGGGATAAGCACTTTGGTTGCTGTAGAGTAGATAATGCAGGAATGTGAAGCAAGACATTTATCCACACCTGAGAGAGTTTTTCCCATGTGAAACCTTTTTTTATATCACAGTTGTACTTCAACCAGTCAGATTTTCTGTAAAAATTATCATTACAAGATTTGAGGGAAAAAGCATATTAAGCTCACATGCTTAGTAGTGTACTTTCAAAATATCCTGCCATTTTATGGATCAAGGACCTAGGAATTAGACCAGAGACCCTGCACCTAATAGAAGAAAAAGTAGGTCCAAATCTTCATCATGTTGGCTTAGGGCCAGATTTCCTCAACATGACTCCCAAAGCACAAGAAATAAAAGCAGTACTCAGTAATAGGAATAGATTCAAACTAAAAAGTTTTTTCTCAGCAAAGGAAACAATAAGCAATGTGAAGAGAGAGCCTACAGAGTGGGAGAAAATCTTTGCCACACACACTTCAGATAGAGCACTAATCTCCAGAATATATAAAGAATTTAAAAAACCCCAAGAATACAAACAACCCAATCAATAAATGGGCTAAGGAAATAACACACTTTACAGAAGATCTACAATCAACAGATATATGAAAAAATGTTCAACATCCCTAGTAATAAGAGAAATGCAAATCAAAACCAATTAGAATGTCTATTATCAAGAATACAAACAACCACAGGTGTTGGCAAGGATGTGGGGGAAAAGGTACACTCATACATTGCTGGTGGGTTTGCAAATTAGTACGGCTCTGGAAAGCGGTGTGGAGATGCTTTAGGAAACTTGGAATGGAACCACCATTTGACCCAGCTATACCACTCCTCAGTTTATACCCAAAGGACTTAAAATCAGCATACTACAGTGATGCAGCCACATCAATGTTCATAGCTGCTTAATTTACAATAGTTAGATTATGGAACCAACCTAGATGCCCTTCAATAGATGAATGGATAAAGAAACTGTGATATATATACATAATGGAATATTACTCAGCCATAAGAAAAAAATTATGGCATTTGCAGGTAAATGGGTGAAGTTGGAGAATGTCGTGCCAAGTGAGATTATTCAATCCCAAAAAACCAAAGGCCGAATGATCTCTCTGTTAAGTGGATGATAACACATAATGCGGGGTGGGAGGAAGGCAAGAATGGAGGAAGGATGGATTGCATAGAGGAAAAAGAGGGATGGGATCGGGGTTGGGGGGTAAGAATAATAACAGAATGAGACAAACATCATTGCCCTGTGCACATGTATGATTACACAAATGGTGTGACTCCGTGTACAGCCAGAGAAACAACAGCTGTACTCCATTTGTGTATAATGAATCAAAATGAAGGTTAAAAAAATAAAGAATATTGCACCTAAGTAGGTCAAATCTGAAAAGAAACATTGGGAAAATAAAGACTGTGGAACAGTATAGTGATTGAAGTAAAATCTCTGATGAAAACAAACAAAAATATCCTGCCATTTTATTATTTATTTTCTAATCCCTCTCTTTTTATTCCTTTGTTTACCCTTTCCACACTTCTGTTTGTTAAACATTGCTAACACTCCATTTTAAATTGTGGTTTTTGACTACTTTCTTCTATTGTGTCTTATATTATAAGTTGTGATATATGTTAAGTGGTTGGTTTAGAGATTTATACACACACACACACACACACACTTACATGTTGCACATCTCTGCAGAGTCCACTTGGAATCAGTGTTTTCCCACTACAAGTACAATTTAGGACCTTTATTACCCTGTCAGTCCCTTTGTCCTTTACTCTTTGTGTTCTAGTTAGGTTTTACTTGTATTTGCATTGAAAAGTCTTATCAGAAAATGTTATGTTTTGTTTTCAAACACTGAGCATGTTTTGAAGAACTCACAATAGTCTATTATATTTATCTAAATATTTACTATGTCTTTTGTTCTTCCTTCCTTCATGATTGTCCATGTTTTCTTCTGATGTTAATTTCCTTCTGTCTGAAGAACTTCTTTTCGAAGTTCTTTAAAGCAGGTCTTTCAGCAACAGGTTCTCATAGTTTTTATCTGAAAACGTCCTTATGTCACTTTTATCACTGAAGGATATTTCCACTGGATATAGAATTCTGGCTTGACAGTTTTTCCGTCAGCACATTAAAAATGTTCTGCAGTCTTTTGGTTTCTATGGTTTCTCATGAGAAACCTGCAGTTGTTTGAATAGTTGTTCCTCAAAAAGAAATATGTCATTTTCTTATTGTTGTTGTTCTGGGTGCTAGAAATTCACTTTCCAACTGAAGTAAGAAGGAGAAGTCTTCTGGAGCTTTCTGTTTGTGCTCAAGAGCCCAATTCCAGGTTTGAGCATTTGTCCCATCCAGACTGGGGGCTACCAGAGGGAAACAACTGTTAACTTACAACTGGTTCAGTGGTACTTGGAATTCTGATCTTCCCAATCGTCCTGCTACTATTTGTTTTTGATTCCTCAAATAACCTGTCTTTGTGTTTTATTTAACACTGCATGCAGTGGAAGAGAAGGTGGTGTGGTGTGCACTTACTCTATCTTATGTGGAAATAGAACCACTAAATCATCATTCCTTCCCAGATTCTCTCTTGGTAATAGGTGCTTGGCCAACCTGGTGAGAGTGCTGTGGAACCAGCAGTGTCCAAGGCCCAGCCTGGGTGCCATTATTTTAGCTGTGTTTTACACTAGAGTGAGCAGCTTTGAATTCAGCAGCCAACTTGGCTATAGAGTAATTTGGAATGGAGGGAAGTGAATCTTAAAAGGAACGCTAGAACCAGATTTTGCCAAATTAAGATGTTTGGATATTATTCATGAAAGTAATGAAGAGTTACGGTATTCATCATTTAGGTCCCACAGTAGATCCCATAAAATAGACCTAGAGAAGAGGATTTTGTATGGAAAAGAGTACATAATAGTGCATGGCATTCTCTGGACACATACTGAACTCCATTAGAATATACAGAAAAATACTGCAAAAGAGAAAGGAAATGAATTAATGATTCTACTCTTGGAAATAAAATTAGATACAGACCAGTCATATTTTAACATTATTTTAGTACTGAGAATTGAGCTCAGGGTCCTGCACATGCTAGGCAAGTACTTGAGGGATGAGCTATATCTCCTTGATTTTTCTCTTTTATATGTAATATTTAAAATGTACTTCAATGAGTACGTGTTACATTGAGAATCATTTATAAAGAGTTTCATTTACAAAGAGTTTGTCATGGGAGTTTTGACACAACACTTGAGAATTTCCAGTTATATACAGATTCATAGAAAAACATAACTTTTAAAATCCTATCTCCTTATTTTGCAGTTCAATAACCTATGTCTCAAGAAGTTAAGTGACTGCCATAGGACAGAAGGCTTGTGACAGAGGTTTGTTACCTGACATTGACATGGAAGTGGCCCTTTTCATTTGCTTTTTTGGTTGTCTCACCAAATAGCAAAGTGGCAAGCATTACTGCTTGATTTTAGAAGTGAAGGAAAAGGGTATCTGAAGTGTCTAGCTCCCATTAATGGAAGTTGCTTGAGGTTACTAAGCAATAAAAAACAGGAATAATATGAAGTTGTGTTCTCCCCTGAAAAAGCTTGAATCTTTTTCATATTCTTGGCTTAAACATGACAAAGAACAGGATTGGAACGCTAATAACGAAAACGATGAAGGCTTCTGATTCACATCTCATCCTCTTCTGATGTGTCTCTCAAGTCCTAATCATGCCTTTTAGAAGTTAGGGTGTCAAGTGCTTCAACTGACTATTTAAACCTAAATTACAACTTAGTGGCAGGACTTGCAAGTTTTCATCTATTCTCTGAAGTGAGTACTTCCTCCTCCTCCTCCTCCTCCTGTGGCTGAGGAAATGATACCTGATATGGGCCATGGACTGTCCATTCAGAGGGAACAATGGGAGGTCCTATAGCTATAAATGGAATTCTATAAAGTGGAATAGGTAAGGAAAAAGTGCTTTTTGATAATTACTATTTGCCATTGCCTCATTAGATGCTATAAATATATAAAAATGTTAAAGTTCTTGCTTTTAAGCCACCAACAACCTAGAAGGGTCAGACATGCAAACTCATAAATCATAACAAGATGATACGTATTATATAATTACCAGTGAAGGAATTGCAGTGGTAGTATAGATTAAAAATACATTAATTCTCCTTGGGAGATTTGGAAGTGGGGAAACTTCACGGTACAATGTGTTGTGTTGCAGACAATTGGAGAGAGGGTTTAGGAAGGTGAGGAGGAGGAGCCAGTAAAGAAGTACCCAGCCAGTCTAACCATCCTCTCCAACAAGCTGAAATGCTTTGAAAATTGCTATGAATGGTAATACTCATTAAATACTAGTACTCATGAACGGTAATACTTATTTGTGCTTTGAAAAGCTAAGATATGGAAGGCTTAACTAATATTCAATTTGTCAAAACTGGATCCAGGATTTTAAATGTCTAATCCCTTTCCTGTGTTCAGAGGTTATGGTCATGTTATCTTCCTGCTGTAGTTTGTGTACTAGTTCATTTTATTACTTGCCAGCCAAACAATAAAATACATATAGATAACTGACAGATAATCATCTTTCAAGTTCATTTGGTGCTTAATCTCACAGTATCCCTATTTGGAAGCTACTGGATCCTCTACCCCTCAATCATGATGAACATATTCTAGAAAAAAAACAAGGGCCTTATTGACTCATTAAAGTGCTGGCAGTTTAAAAAAGGGAAACTATCATATCAGCAATCTAATGAAAAATTGGGATCAAAGAGACAATGATTGTTTAGTTTCTGTTTTAAAAAAAATAGATAAATCGATCTCTTTTAATTAAGCAACCCAATAGACCAATAAGTGAATGCTGAAGCGATGTGCCAGGGAGTGTGTTGAATAACTAAAACTTTTACCCCTCTGCCAGAAAGTGATGTGATTGCACTGCTAACTAAATTGTTGCCAAATGAATAAAATGTATAAAAGACTTTAATACCAACCCTCTTTTATTCATTAAAGTCTTCTTGTGCCTCATTAATTTTAATGGTATAATCTAGTTCTGATTGAAGTGCACCTGAATGCAGTTAGTGCCTCATCAGCACTGATGAGTTCTAAGTAATTCAGGCCGTATCTGCAGAGTACTCACAGATTATGTGTCTCTATTTACATCTGCTCGGTGCATGTTTGTCCATGTCTTCAGAAGCACGACTTTACATTCCAGGAGCCTGGCATCTTCTTTTGGCCTCACCTACCTTACTGTTTTCATAACTGCTTTTACGTTAGCAAGCTGAGTTTGGTGTAAACAAAGATTTTATGGAGATGCCAAAAATTAGTATTTCTTCCTGAAATCATCAGATTGAATATAGCCAGAGCCTATGTGAATCAAATATATTTTTGAAAAGTAGGGAGTTTGATGTATATGTTCAAAAATAAATGAAAATATCAATTTGCTCACTGTAATTCTGTTGCATGAAACTGTTTTTAAAAATCTCTTCTTAAATCCTGTTTTACAGTTTCATAATTACATCTTTCAAATTAGATTTACTCATTGTCAAATATAGGTTGTGTTTGCAAAATGAATATACAGTAGATTATGGTGCACTTCAGTATGGGTATCTCTGTTAACACTTTGATAAGTGACTCATTGAACAAAGTCAAACATTCTAACTCCATCCCCACCATAGGAACAAACAAGAGGGCCTGGATGTGAGTTGCAGTGGGATAAAGATTTCTCCAGTGATGCTGAAGACATCACTAGGTGTTACGTCTTAATTCTCCTTTTCTAGCTTCCATAATAACCATTTGCCTTTTTTTCCTTAGGTTTTTTTTTTTTTTTATCTGAAAGGATGAAATGGAGTTGATTTAGCTTCCTTTTCTGAATTGTCCAATTCCATCCTTGTCTACCAGGCATTTCTTTGATTTAAGTTTTACAGATAGCTTATTTCCATTGTGAGCAGATTTTTCTAGCTTAATTCTCAGGTGACAGTCTTATTTATCTCTTTTTTAGGATTTTGAGGTTCCCAACAAAATTTTAAACCCCTGGATTCTCCCGAATATATGAGAAATGAAATAAATATTTCAAATGTTGAGAGATAATGATTACTTCATTTCTACCTTGCTTATCAGTATCATAGCAGATATTCTGTAATTTATACCAAAGTTTTTTCCATTAAATTTGAATAACAATTATGGATTCCTGATTCACATTAAAAATGCTTAATTCAATTTTAAAATTTAAGAAATTGTTCTTAAATATTTTTGACATTCAAAAAGACTTCTGTGTCTAAGTACCACAGGTAAGAAGAGAAGTCAGTGTTGTGAAGGAGGTAATCTGTCCTGAGAACGGAAGGAAATTAATCTGCTTTTCCACCACAGGGCAGGGAGGAATAGGTGAGACCTTTAGATGCCTCCTGGTACTTACTTCCTTCTCCCACTGTAACTGACTCAACCCTGACCTGAGCGGTTGTAATTGTCAAAGCCTCAAGATTGAAGGTTGGGCGCAAATACAAGGTAAGCCACCAAAATCTGTCAAGGTGATAGATGAAGGTGAGGGAAATTTAGAATGGATAATGGAAGAGAGTGAAGATAAGTACCTGTTGCATCAATAGGGGCTTTAGTCCATTCCACTAACATTCTAAGATTTTCTTTGGAAGTGAAACCCATGGGAGCCATGGAAGTGCTGCTCCCTGAAATAAATCTGTATGGTTCACAGTGGACTGTAGTGGTCACAAAAACATATCACTGAAAACTCCTTTTGTAGGAAATATAACTGACAACCCCAGTTACTGCGCCTTCGGATGAACCATCATGTTCACACTAGGCCAGACTTCCTGTAGACTGCTTTCAGCTCATAACTGAGCAAGGATCATAAGAAGATACAAGATTCTTGCAACAGTAGTGAAGACTCCCCATGGCCTGATTGAAGCTTTCTTAGTCTGAGACTTTTCCTACCCATTCTTGGTTTACTTCTCTCTTCATTTACCATAGTGATTTGAAAGCATCTACCTTTTCTTACTCTCTTCTCACAAAATCACTTTCATATTGAATCCTGTCTTGGCAGCCTCAAACACAGTTAATATTTATGTTTAAGTCCTCTGGACTCTTCCTGACACTTTGCCTATTTATTCTATGGGATACTGAGAGAAGAATGTCATTTATTTGTTTTTGTTTGTTTTTAAAAATTTTTAAATTTGTTCTAATTAGTTATACATGACAGTGGAATGCATTTATGTATTTTGATAAATCATACATAAATGGAGTATAATTTCTCATTTCTCTGTATATATCGTAGGATCACATCAGTCATGCAGTCATATGTGTATATGAGGTAATAATATCTGTTTCGCTCTACTGTTTTTCCACCCCACTACCCCTTCTCCTCCCTTCACTCCCCTCTACCTAATCTAAAGTAACTCTATTCTTCTCAACCACCCTCCCGCCCCAATTGTGAATTAGCATCCACACATCAGAGGAAACATTCAGCTTTTGGCTTATTTCACTTAGCATGATATCCTCCAACTCCATCCATTTACCAGCAAATGCCATAATTTCATTCTTCTTTAAAGCTAAGTAATACTCCATTATATATATGTATACATATATACATATATATACACACACATATATATATATCACATTTTATTTATCCATTCATCTGTTGAAGGACACCTAATTTGTTTTTAAATTGAAGTATTAACAAATATTAATTATATAGATCGATGGATTCACTGTGCTATTCTCATACATGCATACATTGTGTATTATTTGTGTCCATCTACCTCTCTTCTACTCTTGGTCTCCCCTTCCCTTCTGATAGAACTTTTAACACAGAGTTTGGGGGTTCTTTGCAGCTCTATTTTCTTTGAACTCGGGTCTCTTTCCTCTACTTAGAGAGGTATGTCATAAGTAAACTCTAAAAATTCTTATAAGCAGAGGAAAATAACAAATTATATATAGAGGAACTGTTCACATGACCATAGAATTTTTCATTAAAAAAAAAAAAAAAGACCCTATGGCAATCGGAAGGCCATAGAACAAAATAAAATACTCAAAAGGTTAAAAGAAAGAATACAGACAAAAAAAGGGAAGGAGAGAATTTAATATTTATTAAGCCAGATAATTAGGTTTGTGTTTTCCAAACTCTGGCTTTTATCCCATTAATACATTATAAAATCAATAGTGAACTACAATTAGAATTTTCAGTTTTGTGAGGTGGTGCTGGGAATTGAACTCAGGGCCTCATGCATTCTAAGCACATTCTACCACTGAGCTGCACTCTGAATCCCTAAGGAGTTTTTGTTTTGTTTTGTATCAGGGATTGAACCTGCGGTGCTTAACCACTGAGCCACATCTCCAGCGTTATTTTATTTTACTTATTTATTTTATTTTTTAAATTTTATTTTGAAATAGGTCTTGCTAATTTAGTTATGTCCTTGCTAAGTTGTTGAAGCTGGTCTTAAACTTGTGATCCTCCTGCCTCAGCCTCCCAAGTTGTTGGAATTACAGGCGTGTTCCACCACATCCCCTAAAAAGTTTTAAGACTGGAAGAGAATAGAATAGTATATAACAGAAAACTATCAGAGTGTGTCTCTACTATAAAGTAAATATTGCTACATAAAACTTTTATTTGGATTTTGCAGACATTTGCTTGCACACTCACATATGTGTATGGTGGATTCTAATGTAAAATACATTTCTTTCCATAGATTATTGTGAAAGGAACAAATGTAAGTCACTGCTTGAAATTATCACCATAGAAACTTTGTAAGGCAAGAATTATTTCTATTTTACAAATGAAATTAAGACTATGTCAAGTAATTTGCTTTCAGTCAAATATCTGATTAGTGGCTGAGTATAATGCAAATGTTTTGAACTTCGAAAAAGAACATAGACTAGGCAGGGTGGCACATGTCTGTAATCCCAGTGACTTGGGAGGCTGAGGCAAAAGGATCACAAGTTGGCCACTTCATGGAGACCCTGCCTCAAAAGAAAATAAAAAGAACAGGGGAAATAACTGAGTGGTAAAGGGTGGGTTCAATCCCCAGTACAGAAGAGAGAGAGAGAGAGAGAGAGAGAGACAGACTTAAAATTGCACATACTCACATATACAAATTGAAATAAAGTCACAAAATTCAGTTCTTACCTGGAATGTACACATGACCAACCACCAATCAATGTCCTGTGCTGTTCTCGTTAACCAATGCAATTGTAACAACAGATTTTCTGTAACTTCCTTCTTTATTCTTTTTCAGTCTATAAAAATCCAGACCCCCTTAGACACCATTTAGGGAGCACTAATTCTAGGTGACTAGAATTTGTTCCCACCAAGTGATCATCCTTAGATGGGCTCCAATGAACTCTTTGTTCTCATACTCAGTGTGCTTCAATTTGTCTTGTAGGTGATCCCTCAAAACAACTTCTTTTGGCTTCCTTAAAGCATTCAGACATTTTGGGATGTTTAGCCTGAACTAAACTACATAGTGAATGGAGTTAGTTCATTCTCTATAAGCAGATGTACGATGGCAGCCTAAAAAGCACAAAGACTCCTGTTTCTCTTCCCCATGGAAGACAGCCAACATGATTTCTTGACCCACAAAGCCTCCTACCTGCTTTCTGCCCAGCCGTGAGGTATACTAAACTTTAAAAGGCAAATTTAAAGTGACTCAGAACCATGCTCTGTTATATCATTGCTTGGTGAATATTGATTGAACATGATCTTACTTAGTTAACAAGAACTATCTTCATGCTATGACCACTTTTGCTGGAAGATACAGCATTCAATTCGATTTTTAATTATTAGTTAAAAGTCCCTTTATCTCTTCCACCAGACTCATCTTTCACATAAAACATCTTTTCTTTTCATGGTCACATAGCCAAGGTGTTTGTTTCTTGTGGCAAATTATAACACCACAGCCGCAAACAGGATCATACCACTCAAATGCTTGGCAATGTTTGAGGGAAAAGGGTTTCCTTGTATCCAATTTAAGTGCTATTACATAATCTGAAAATTGCAGAGTGGTTGAGAAAAGTATATTTGATGAATATGGAAGATTTCAAAGAAAAGTGAAGTGCCACATCAGGTGTTTAGCAAACCATTATAAACTTGGTTTTAATGACTCTTTTGTTATTATAATGACTCTTTTGTTATGAATATTTTGCTCTTGAAAAGTAAAGTTGCACAATCATACATTCTTGGTAATACATTGTCAAACAGTCCTACAAATCAAATCTTTCAAATGTGGGTAATTAGAGGATTAAGTACTACCAGTCTAAGAAAATCAATATTGAAAGCAAATGTCAGTGTGGTTATTGATGGCTAAGGGTGAGAAATGGATTAGATAAAAATGCAGGAACAGAAAAGGAGAGAGTTGTTACCTGGACATTAGGTCCATTACATTACATTAGGTATTCAGTTAATTTTTGTTGATGATGTTGCTTGGGATTTATAAATCATAAGACTTGCTTTTTGTGTCAGTGGTTATGTTTTATGCCAATGCTTGTCTCTTAGCTTATCTTCTGAAAAAATGAAATGTTGGTGTATGTGTGTGTCTAATCTCTTTGACTCATTTATGCCTGTGTTTCTTTAGCTGTAGATTTTGCCTTCAGTTGACATTTAGTTCATAAGATCTAATGGTCAGAAGAGGGACCATCAGTCCTGTTGACTTTTTCTAAGGATGATGTTAAGGGATATTTAAAAATAGATTATTACAATACTATAATAGTGATTTCTTTAATTTTATTATTTATTCAGCAAATACTTGGGCAGGGTACTTGCTATGTATTGAGCACTTTAAAAGCAAACTTTCCAAATACTAATTATAGTTTTATCCTCCCAACAATCTAATGAGATGATAAAATTGCTCTCATTTTACAAAAAAGAAACTGAGGAACTGAGAGATTAGGTTGCTCACTGTCATACGGTATAAGAATTGGGACTTGTTCTCTAGCAATGTGGCTGTAGGGCCAGTTTGCTTACCATGATGCCACAGTCTTTTCTGTTCTTTATCCCTCTGTCCCTGGAGGATATCAGCCACTGCCTGAATTTGTGATCCCTCTTTGTCTCTATGCATTGGTTAGAAACCGCCTTCTACCACATCCCCTTCAGGACACTTATGTTGGTGTGATTTCTTCTTCTGAATTTCTACCAATTTCAATTTCCAAATTTCTACATAGCAATTTGTCAGTCAAAAGTTAGAGTAGTGCCTATTAGCACAAGCACAATTATATTCCTTTTAGTCTTTATTTTTCTTAATATAGCAGAGGGAAAGAAGACAAGTGCTATATTATAGCATTGATTTAACTATTGTACCTACAGTGCTCACCTACTATGGAATGCAGAGCTTGATCTTATTCTTGTTTTTTTCAAGCTAATAATATTTGTCTTTTGCATGTGGAGCAGTTTCATAACTTGTTACATAATTAATTACTCCCACTTCCTCTACCACTTCACTCCTCCTCTATCCCTTCAGGTTATAGACATCACAAAAAGGATGGAAAGAAAAATGAAGTTTAAGGTAGGGATCTGCAGGCTAAGGGAAGAATTCAGCCTTTAAATTTTACTAAAACCATTTTTAGTATTTCAGACATCAAAATTTGAACTACTTTTGAGAGACAGGACAAATCACTGAACATTGACCAAACCACATATTGGCAACAGAACTCTCATCAGTCTCTAAAGCAGCCAGTTCAGAACGCCAAATCATAGTATCTGCAGCAATCAGCCCAGTATGGTCAGGACTTGGTCAGTGACTGCCAAATCCTCCTGATTTTTGCTCCAGTCAAATAAAGCCAAATGTTTTTTTCCAAATTCATCACTTAGGTTACCCAGCTTCTAAGTAGTCTGCTTCCAGCCTCCCATGCTTACACATAACCCCAATTAGAGCATGCCTGACTTTCACCTTTTTTGTTTCAAATCTCTGCCAAATGCAACCAGCAGTGGTTTTCTCTTGCTATAGCAAGCTATGAATAAATAAATAATCCCTGTCCACATTTGTATAGTGTTTATTTTTACCCACTTGAGAAAAATTTAGTTTGTTCTTGTTCTATTCTCCATAAAATTATTACTCAATTTCCAGTTGTCTATAAGGAATTTGTTAAAGGGTTGACATCTAGATCCTTGAAAGGTTATCTAGATGTGTATGTAAGTGGTTTAGCTGGGTGTGGTAGTGCACGCTTATAACCCCAGCAGCTCAGGAGGTTGAGGCAGGAGGATCATGAGTTCAAAGAAAGCCTTAGCAACTTATTGAGGCCCTATGCAACTTAGAAATACCCTGTCTCAAAATAAAACAATAATAACAGCAGGACTGGGGATGTGGTTAAGCATCCCTGGATTCAATTCCTGGTACCAAAAAAAAAAAAAATTGCCTCTTGCTACTTGTAATTAGATATGTTTCCCCTTCTTAGTAGTATTTAAAAATCAGAGAAACAAAGATATTAAGGAGAGTTTTATTGTAAAGATAGGCAGCACCTACAATTTTACATTTTTTCCAAGTCTACAAAAACTCTCAGAGTAGAGACTTCTTTGTGTCTGTCATACCAGCAGACAGATTATTTATAAATTGGGAAAGGGGAAGTTCACTTCCTGCCAAACTGCGGCAGAGGCGGTGGCACCTTAATATCTTGACCTCTCTCCAGCTTCTTTTCACAATCCACCAGGTAGTTGACTCCGTCGATGACTATCTGCACAAGCTCAACCTTTACAGTAAAAAAGATGAATGATTAATTTGAGCAGAAGACACCTGCAGGGTATTGATCAACTGGAACAACACTGATATAAGTCAGAACTTGCCAGATAGCTGGACTTTATAAAAACTTCCTCTTTCCCACTATTTCCCTAAAGGGTTGTGGGAGGAGAGGTCTGGAGGCCATGGTCAGAGATGGAAAGCAGAAGTGTCACAACGATTTCTCTCAAGCTTTCCATAGCTAAGGTGGGGTTATTACTTTGTGTGTGAGAACTTTTTTTCAACATTTGAAA
Organism: Glaucomys volans; assembly: GCA_020662805.1. Lineage (NCBI taxonomy): Eukaryota > Metazoa > Chordata > Mammalia > Rodentia > Sciuridae > Glaucomys > Glaucomys volans. The sequence continues at coordinate 75,854 of JAJEJO010000578.1, read as the reverse complement.
ACCATTAGTGTTCCATCTCAGATACTTTTTCCTCATCAGTTTCTGCTATACATTATCAATTTGAGAGTAAGAATGTACAGTGTCACTCTTGTGTTGTTCTTTGGATCTGATTTCTGAACTTTTTCCAACTTAATTGCACAGAATATGTTAGAGTTCAGATATCATCATTCTCACAATGATGTCTTGCTTAAAAATTGTTTAAATTCATTTGTTTGAATAAATGTTGGTGAGAATGGAATAAATGTTGGTGAGAATGTGAGGAACAGGTTCACTCACACATTGCTGGTGGGACTACAAATTGGTGCAACCACTCTGGAAAGCAGTATGGAGATCCCTCAGGAAACTTAGAATAGAACCACCATTTGACCCTGTGATCCTATTCCTTGGTATAGTCCCAAAGGACTTAAAATCAGAATACTACAGTGACACAGCCACATCAATGTTTATAGCAGCTCAATTCATAATAGCTAAAATATGGAACCAACCTAGGTGGCCTGCAACAGATGAATGGATAAAGAAAATGTGGTGTATATACCCAATGGAATATTACTCAGACATAAAGAAGAGAGAAATTATGGCATTTACTGGTAAATGGATGAAACTGGAGACGATCATGCTGATAAGCAAATTCCCCCAAACCAAAGGTTGAATATTCTCTCTGATATGTGGATGCTGACACACAATAAGGCGGGGGTGGGGTGGGAATAGAAGTTCTTTGGATTAGACAAAGGGGAAATGAAGGGAAAGGGGGGGGCATGTGGATAGGAAAGACAGTAGAATGAATCAGACATAACTTTCCCATTCATGTATGAATATGTAACCAATATAACTCCACATCATGTACAATTGCAAGAATGGGATCCTAATTAGAATAACTTTACTCCATGCATATATAATATGTCAAAATACACTCTACTGTCATGTGTATATAAAAAGAACAAATAAAATATAATTCAAAAAATCAAGTGTTTGGCAACCAAATCATGTTTGCACTGTGCCAGGCAAATTAATTACCTAAGAAAACTTTGCAAATTTGTATTAAGATAAACTTCCAAAAAATCCTGCTTTTAAAAATATGTTAGAACTTTGATTTCCAGATATTCTTAAATTCTTAAACTAGAGCATGTATACCTATTTCTCCTGCCCTGGGATCACCAGTGCAACAAATTTACTTGCTTCTGAGGAGACTCAAACTAGTTAGTTAATTGCTTACTATAAAGCAATTAATAAAATACTTGCTGTAACTTAAGAATGAGCAGCAAGAGTGGAAGGGATCATTGAAGGTCTGAGCTAGAACAGACCTTAGGTATGATGGAGTCCAGCTCCCTCCCCATCTCTTTTTGTGTTCAAAGAAACTAAGCCACCATCCCCATCAGAGGGCTGGGTCAGAAGGCAAGACATTACTCATTAGGCATATATTTTCTACTTATTCAATTGATGCATCCCAGTGTTGGTGAGGTTGTGGCAAGATGGGTCTTCCATTCACTGCAGTGAGACTGTTTTGGTATAGAAGTTTTGGTAAGAAACTTTGTCATTAATAGGGCCTCCTGATTTTTAATCAAGGAACTCCTTTCCTAGAAATACATCCTAACTAAATAATAAGAATTGTGATTAGAGTTATGTGTAGACACAAACAAAATACTAGGAATACATTAAATAGATAAATGGATTGTCTCTTCTGTGCTGTCATTTTTTAAAAAATCATGTTTTGGGATGTTCAGTTGGTTTTTGTGGTGTTGGGAATTGAACCAAGGGCCTCACCTATGCTAGGAAAGTGCTCTACTACTGAGCTACACCCCTAAGCCAAAACTCATGGATTTGAAACATACCTAACATTGTGGGGAAATGCTCAGGTCTTGAAAAAAAAAGTGTTATAATAGCAAATTGTACTGTAATTACAATTTTAAAAAAGTTTTCAGAATAATTATAAAAAAGAATAGAAGGCAATTTAGGATAATGTTCACATGGTTATCAGGGTTGTTTAATGAAATAAGCGGATTTTAAAATATTTGTTGGCATTTTTCAAGCTTTTGTAATGATCACCTAGAAACTTAAACTATAAGGTACGGTTTGATGATATATATGGGGACAATGCCATATACAGTGGCCTTCCAAGTGTATTCTCTGACCAGCAGCCTCAGCAGTGAGTTGGTTTGACTTACTGTGGTCAGTATCTGCTTGGCTCTCAGCTGCATGTTCTCTAAGGGAGTCCTCTACACCTCGCCCATTCACCACCCAGGGCTACATATCTCAACGAATCCTCTTCACTCTACTTGGTCACAGGGTTCCCTCAGCATTGTTTTACAAGCTCAATTTTATATATAACTAATGCAAATCTTATCTGTCACCTTAACCCTAAAAATAAGATTTTAGGAATTATCAAATGTCTAAGAATGCCAAAGTAAAGATGCTAGTATGTGACTTTCACCAAGAGAAACTCAGAATCAAGAGAAAATTTCGCATTTTACCTCCCTCAGAGGGCTAACACATGTGTTCTCTGACTGCAATGATGAAATACTGCTGTCCTTTAGCATAATAGAGCTCCTGCTGCTGAAGATTGTTGAAATTGCTCTCAGGGGCAGGTTGGTGACAACAGGCCCACTGTGAATTCCTTCACTTGCCCATAAATTCTCAGATTACTTTATGCTTGCCTTTATGTCATTATTTCCCATGGAAGGGCAATACCATAGAATGAATAGCTAACAGGATTCAGTGGGGAAATAGGTTTTGAATCTGTGAACAAAGTAAGGCTGTTGAGGCTACTTTTCTATATCCTGTTTCTTAGGATGATTTTGTTAGATCATGCTGGGAAAGTAAGAGAGATGTTACCTCTGATCTACCAATTCGATCAATGTTGGAAATATCATACACATCTGCCACGGCTGCAGTATCCACACCACCTGTGCCACGCTTCTGGAGTCTAAGGTTCTCCAGGATCTTAGAAAACCGTGGATCCTAGGACAAGGTATAATACTTAGTGTCATAAGCAGTGAAATGGATTCACTGTCATTGGTACACTCACAGACATATTATGAGAGACAATTGCAGTTAACTTACACAAACCATTTATTCACTATGTACCAGGGCACTGTGCTGGAACTTTTTAAGCTTTACAACAACCTAGTGAAGTAGGAATTGCTTTTATCCCATCTTTGTCTTATGTTGCTATACCAAAATACCTGAGACCAAATAATTTATAAAAAGAGAAGTTTATTTGGCTCACGTTTCTGGAGGCTGGGAAGTCAAAGAACATGGTGCTGCATCTGCTTGGCATCTGGTGAGGACCTTCTTGGTGCATCATAATATGGCAGAGGGCATCATATGGCAAGACAGAGTGTGTGTGCTAGCTTGGGTTTCTCTTCCTCTTCTTATAAATCCACTAATGCCATCCCAAAGACTCAAACCTCATGGTCTCAGTTAATCCTAATTATGTGCCAGAGACCCCAACTCCAAATCCATTAACATATAACTTTTGTGAGTAAGTTTCCAACACATGAACTTCTAGGGGTTACATTCAAACCACAGAAACCCCCACACAATGAGTTAAGTGAGGTTCAGAAGAATTAAATTCTCTCAAAGTCACACAGCTAGAAGGCAGCAGAGCTGGAATTGAACCTGATTAGTCTGACTCCAACCTTGTGTTCTTAACTAATATATATATTTTTTGTATCTGGATACTAACTTTGGTGTGTTCATCACTCATCTGTGTACCAGCTGCTATTGTTTTAACCAAAATCATGAAGTTAAATCACTTCATTTTCTTAGCATTGGAATTTTGAATAACAAATTTTCATACTCTTTGTAGGGGGATAGGCAGCATATTTCTAAAATTGTTGTTTTGAAAGTATCTGATTTACTTGGTGTGCTTCAGCAAAAACTACTAGTTACCCACCAGAATCTTTTACCCCTTCTTCCAGCATTGGGTCTGAGGAAGTGAACATGGCTAAGTTCCTGCTAATGAAATGAGCAGATGTGACTGTCACTTTCTGCCCTACACCTTAAATCTTTACATGGCCACACCTCTCTTCCCTTCTCATAAGCTAGAATATGGAGCCTGATGGTGCCATGTAAATGGGGACAGCGCCCTAAGACAGTGGTCCTTCAAGCATAGTCCCCAGACTAGCAGCCTCAGCATCACCTGGAGAAATGCAAGAAATACAAATTCTGCAGGTGGCGCCTTGCAATCTGTGTTTGACCAAGCCCTGCAGGTGATTGTCTTGCATGCTCAAGTCTGAGAACTACTTGTGCTAGAAGAGACAGAAGAAGGATATGGAAGGAACCCCAGAGAGCAGAGCAGAGCAGAGCAGCCTGCCTCGCTTATCCTGGTTTGTTACATTAGGGAAAATTCAGAAGTCTTATTTGTGAAGCCACCATCTCCCCCACTTTTTAATACAGTCCCTAATCTTTTATCCTAACTAATAAAAATATCTTTTTAGGCAAACTTAACCCTTCCCTTTCTCATTATTTTTCTGTTAGAGCTAGAGAAAGTAAGGGTTAAAGAATGGAGAGGTATCTTCTCCCTCCACAAAGCAGTAACATCTGAGCTGATCTTAGTGGGACCCAGGAAGGCCACTGGTCACATAACATTACCTTGCTGAGTTTTGGGATCCTAACATGAACACCAGCTCGTAGTCCTGTTCCAAGGTTTGAAGGGCAGGTAAGAATGTATCCTAGGCGCTCATTCCACATAAACTCCCAGCCTCGTTCCTGGATTAACCGTTCTACCTACAAGTGCAACAACAATAAGTAAATGGAAGAGTTCTCAAATATCCATTCACTCAGCTCATCCCAAACACCAGGGAGAGACATGGGTGCCATATATTTGCCATGAATGAAATTGAACTAAGTGTATAAGACTTGTTTAATATAAAATAACCCTTCTATTAGAATATTAAAATGATCCAATTAAATTAGATGGACCATGTAAAGCACTGGACACAGTACCTATCAGATACTAAGCTCTCTATAAATGTCAGTTGATGTTATTTTTCATGCCAAGTCAATAGGAGAATATAGGAATTCTCAGCAAGTAAGTCTGTGGTCAGGTTACATCCTATACTATTTGTATGTTTAAAATAACCAAAGGAAATGAGGAAATAACAAATGAGGCATAGACTCACAGGGAAGCATAGGAGACTTCTAATAAAGAGAATTTTCTGAAGTACTACCCTAGAAATTTCATTCCAAAAAGAATGCCTGATACCTAGGAAAAATTAGCCCCATCTTGGAAGTCACCATAGTGTCTTTTTCCCAGAATGAGAAATAGAGGAAGGAGGTTATTCAAATGACATTCAAAAATCTATGACAGTATCTTACTTCTTTGAGTCCACGACAGAATCGCTCAAACACCCGTTTCATATTGCCTCCTTTTTCCATTGAGATTACCCTGGTGTGGTCTTCCTCATTTATCCAGATGAGAAATGTCTTGTCATAATTATGCCTAATGAAGAGAGAAATATGGTGTTGAGTGTTAATTACATTTGTCTCAACACATGAAAATTCCCATTACCTCTGTAGTTTGATTGCCTCATTTCACCTTCCTCATTTCCTAGATGGCTCTTATCTGTAATTGTGCCTTAACAAGCACCACAAAATAATGTTACCTTGACAGAATGAAGAATAAGACTGACTCCAACCCTTAATGATGTCAAGTTTTTGCCCAACAAAAATATAAAATCCCACCTAGCTCCTCAGAGAGGATGCCCATAGTTCAACTATGATAATATTTGGCTTTGAAACTTACAGGAGTATTTTATCTCCTGACAGATTCAGCCAAAATCTTGTGGTGCTTTAAAAGAATGTTGTTTTTTGGTTTTGTTTTTTGAGAACTCACATATGTTTTCTATATGAACCCTGCCTGTCAATCCCAAATGAGCAGTTGCTCATGAACATTTTTGCCAGTTCCTTTGGGTATAGTCAGGATAACCTACAAAGTACAAGAGTCAAAACAGGTTGAAAACTGTTAATCAAGATAAAACAGGCTCACACTGGGTACCTAGTCTTCCTTTTAGTCTTTCTCTTAAATCATTATTAATTTTTCATTTTCTGGTCTTTTGTTTTAAAAGTCATAAGACAGATTCTCTGTGAGGTCAAATAATATAAAGCAACTTTTTCCTTTATATGCAGTCTTTTGCCCCATGCATAGTTCATGCAAACCAGCTCATTCTTATATACCTTAGAAACATCATAATGCTTAGGTACTGTGCATACACGCTCAACATTTCTAAGTAGTCTGTCTCCCCCATTTAGCTAAAGCAGGGCATGCTGTCAACTGCAGTTCACAGCAAGTTCGGGTTAGGACAAGCAGGCATCTGAGGAGATCCTCTGCACACATGGCAAATGTGAACACACTACATCCATACCAGATTCCCCTGGCATCTGGCCAGTCACGGGCCATCCCAGCACATGTTAGTAAAGGGGACACTGGCTTATCAAACAGAAAGTGGTCCTGCAGGCCAAAGGGACAAAGCAGAAAGAGAGTGATGAGATCAGGCATGACTGCAAGTGCCAGGAGACCAAGTTTTCACTTAATGATAATCACTGGGGTCTTAAGTAGTGCTCTCAACTTGTCTGCCCATTAGAATAACCTGGGAGCTTTAAAAAATAACTGCTAATGTGCATTTCCCATCTGCCAGAGATTCTGAATGAAATGTAACTGGGTGTGGTTTAGGCATCAGAAGAGCTCTTTGGGTGATTCTAGTGTGCAGCCAAGATTGAAAGTCACTGGCTTAGTTCACATGGAGATTCTTTTAAGTCACTGTGGGGTGCATCTACACCATCATCCAATCATATGCAATGGCGGAGTGAGCAAGAACAAGGGGTGCTAGCCTGTCCATCTACACAGCTGTCATTCTTTATGTTTAAAATAGTATTGGTTCATTTAATAATATCATTTCTTTCATTAAAAAGGGTTAGAGATATACAACAGTAATCTACAAGTAAAAACAGCCACCACTAATTTAATGTTTACCATATGCCAGGCCCTATGTTATATGCTTCAAATTTATTTTCTTTAATTCTCACAATAAATAATTGTGAATAAATAATTATTTATTCTTTAATAAATATTCTTTAATATTGTGAGAATTCTTTAATTCTCACAATAAATAATTGTGAATAAATAATTATTCACAATAAACTTATGAAGTAACTGTAATTATTTTACAGGTGAGGCGAGGAAAATGGAGATTCAGAGAGATAAAATAACCTACACACCATGGCACTGCTAGGCAGTGGGAGAACATAGATTCAGACCTAGACCTCTGGGACTCCCAAGCTTGTGCCTTTAACCTACCATAGACCACCACACATGTAAAAATCTGTGTCCAGAGACTAACATTTTTCTTGCTATGTGTTCACCACACTTTCTTGCATAGCAATGTACCTTCTCTATCATGAGCTACATGTTCGAATATGATTATGCTGTGGTAGAAAGTGGATATGGGGAGGGGAGTCCTAGGATCTCAAAGAAATGGGAGAAGTAAAAACTTGAACCAGGAGAGGTCAGTGGTCTGATGTCACTGCCCAGGAAGAATCAAGTCCCCTACGCAGGAAACTAGAGTGTCTACTTAAGAGGGAGGTGGCTTGTTTTGTAATAGGACAGGCAGATGGTTGTCCTGATGGCCATCAAGACCAGGAGACATAGGTCCACATACAAAAATCATGTAGTTGCCCTGCCTGGTTTGGAAATGGGGCACATTTTGTGGAATTCAAATCTTCAAAAATGATGGAATTTTGTTTCTGCTTTTCCTTGGAGTTTAGTTAAAAGTTACTTTGGAAATTGCCATTTTGTTTTTACTGTGATAAGGGAAAAATAGATAAGGGAACTTCAGTATTTTTCTATTCCAATGCCAACAAGAAGCTGTGGAAGATACTGGAGGCAGCAGGAGGAAAACCAGCAGGAAACCAGAGGCTGATTCCACAGAAGTGTGGGTAGGCTTTACACCTGGGATTTCCTTTCCAGATTCTCCTGGCCTCTAGGGTTTTCTTTGGATGTGGTAACGGAGAGCATCTTCTAGGCACAGGTAGGATTTCCATGCCTATCATTCCCATTTATCGGAAAGCAAGGGAATTTGCTATTCACCTCCACCCTCCCCAACATGCCTTCTGCTGATTTTAACCATAGAATACTTCCATCTTCCTTCCTTATACTGAGGTGGTAGAAGACCCAGGCCGTCTCAGCCCGCTCTCCCCATCAGCCCCCATCCCAACTCCCAGCATAGAGCCCAGAAGGCTCTAGGTCTGGGCAGACTGAGCTCTAGGAGGGGTGGGCCAGTGTTGATCAGAGCTCTCCATCCAGCCCATCCCAGGCAGTCCCTGGGTGGTTCACCACCCACTCACGTCGATGAGCCGTTGCTGGTCCTGCTCGGTCATCTCAGACAGCTTGTAGTAGCGACCTGCAAGGTCTCCCTTGAGGCCTTCGAGGGCCGTGATGGCCACGTTCTCCACCTCCCTCCTCTCAGCCCGGGAACAGGCGGGTGGCAGGCTCAGCCCGCGGATGCTGCGGCCGGTGCGCACCCGAGACGACAGCACGTAGCGCTCGTCGAACTGCCCATGGGTGATCTGCAAAGCAGAGTGGGCAGGAGATGCTGTGGGAGGGATGTCACTGTGGCAACCTCGGACTACGATCCTGTTCCAAACACAGCAGGTTCCCACTCGCTGATATGCCATTTTCCTGGGACATCAGGCACTGTGCAGGATGGCACAATCAATTGCTGAACAATCTGGCACTCTGAGGCAGGGGCCCTGGAGAGTGGTTTTATATAGTAAGGTCTGGAATCCTGTACCCCTAAATAGGTGATTTGGGTTGAAAAAGAATTGTTTCAGGAAAGGTCTAAAGTTCTCAGTGACCAGCCCTCATTAGAGTTTTTGTTTTTGTTGTTGTTGTGTTTTTCTTTTTAGTACCAAATCTCACTAATTTGCTGAGGCTGGCATCTAACTTGGGATCCTTCTGTTTCAGCCTTTGGAGCAGCTGGGATTACAGGCCTGAACCACCATGCCCAGCTCTTTAGAGGTGTTTTAAAGACCTCTTGAACCTTCTTAACCTCCAGGGAGTATGCTATGCTAGGGCAGTCACAAAGCTTCTCAGAGATATCTAACCAGGGAAAAGCTCTTGAGTTCTCACACCATGGGCTCTAGAGTTCCAGCTACATGAGAAGGATAGAAAGAGGCTCAAGCCTACCTTGGATGCATCCAGATCAGTGGGGTGCTTCATCACCCTAGGGTCATAACCATTGTGCCTTAGTTTGATAACAGGATCAAAAAGATCAGCAAATACCTGTGGGAGAAAAGATGCTTCTGTTTCCTCTTTCACTGGCTCCTCTAATAGTAAAAAACCTTTTCTTTCACTTGTCCCTTTGAGGGACAAGTCTTAAGAGGAGATTAATGTCCTCCTCCAAAACTCTCCATGCTACCATGCAGGAAATGAGTGAAAGAGTGGATTGGTGGATAGGAACAAAGTCTGGTATAAGGGAAAATCTTTTGGAGGAAAATCTTGACTCCTTGAGAGAAGTCAAGGCTGCTGAATTCTGTCCCTTTAACCTCCTGCCTAAGGATGCTACCAGCCCACCACCATGAGACTGAGCAAGAAAATTGCATGGTTAAGAATTCAAAGGGTGTCTGGTTTGTGGGATAAAAGAAACCGGCATTTCAGAGGCTAAGCAGTTTTGTGCTCAAAAGGTCAGGAAAGTCAGGTCCTAAGGTTTAAACAACATATAAAATTCATGGAAAACCCAACTGCACCAGAAGAAAAACAGAGCATTAGGACAAAGAAGGTCACCCTGTGAGAAACTTCCCCAGCCCAACTTATTGTGTGCAAAATCTGTTTTTTTAAAAAACAAACAAAACATGACTTCAGGTCTACTCTTTAGATAAAATTATATTAAGAGAAATTACAACAGAATAACCTGCAGTTTGGGGAGCTGTGGGAAGTTAGGAGGGCTTTGGTTCCATGGAAACTGTTCTGGTTTAGGACTCTGGGAGCTCAGGGCTGGGCACCACTCTCTGTCAATGAGCTACTGGTCTCATTTATTCAATGTACTCCCTCACTTCCTTTGACGGCTTCTTTCCCAAGAAAGTGCCTTCTGCTTGCTGAGATGGAAGAATGCAGAGGGGAGGTCTGAGGGAGGAGTGCTCAGGCCTTTGCCATGATGGAGAAGATGCTCTGTGGAAGGGATGCAGGGTGCTGTGCTTCTGCACCCAGGTTGAAGATGCTGGCATGGGATTTCTCCCAGAAACTTGTTTAACTCAGGAGTCTGGGCTAGAGTAAGTAAGAGAATTCCCAAAATAAAGGCATGCTGAAACTGACCCCACCCAATAAGCCCAGCCACAAACACATTAGCTCCTAATGTCTTACTGATAAGTACACATCATCAAATTTTATTTTACTTTTTTCCATACTAAGTCATCCCTTTCACAAGCCCAGAGATCTCTATCATGCAATTCATTTCTCTGAATGAGAAGATGTACTAGGATAGTAGCAAAGGAAGCTTGCTTGCCCTGGGAAGCTCTAGATCTCATTTTCCTAGAAAACAGTCTAGATGGCTCTGCAGGAATTGGTTTCCCTTTATGAGAGTGCTTCTTAGGAAGCAAAACCTGGCCCCATAGAGAAGAGAAGGACTTTGGGATCAAAGCACTCACCCATATCCAGGGCAACCCCTTCCACTGGGGAGCCTACAGCCAGTGATTTACCTCATAGGACTCCTCGTCCCCAGCCACCATGCCCACAGTCTTTATGAAGGGGTGTCCAGGGTTGTCCACTCCAGTCTGGATGCACTGGTCCAGAGTATAGCCATTGGGCGTCATCTTGTTACGGAGCTTAGCATAGATGGTGGGGGTGAGGCATTCAGCCATGCAGTTGTTGTGCTTGCGAAGGTCTGGGTAGTCTGCACTGTGGGAAGGAGAGGGTCCTACAGTCAACAGCCCTTAAGGAAAGGGATCTGTAAAGGATTTGGAAGGGACAATTGGCTAGAGCTGCCTAGGGACATGACACAATATAACCAGGTTAAAACAAAACAAAACAAAACAAAACAAAACAAAAAAACAGTCCCAGTGAACTGCCAGGAAAAAAGGACCCGGCTCCTGCCTAATAGGGGTCACGCAATGCTTGCTGCCAAAGAGCACAGACTGTGGTTCAGGTAAAGAAAGGGCAGAGTGAGAGTAGCTAGAAAATTAATTGAAACCATAATCAGACTTCTTTTCTTTCTACCCAGAAATTTTGCTAAAACTTCAATAACAGGCATGATTTTGGTCCCTGAAGTCTGTGACAGAAAGGCTAGAAACACTGCAGGTGGAACTACCTAGAACTTCATTTATTTATCTGTATCCTCTGCCTAAAAGACCAGTTCCAGGAGAGCAGGGACCATGTTGGCATTGTTGAAAACAGTGTCTGGCCATTGAAACAGGTAGTTAGCGAGTGCCTGCTGATAAAATACATAGAAATAAATCAGATGGGATGCTGTCTCACCTTGAAATAAGGACTGGCTGAAGAACAGGGGCCAACCACCACCTCAAATGCAAGTAATCTCACCTCAGGGATTCCTGAGGTAGGTGGTTGCCAGTGATTGCCTCAGAGATGCTGGTTCCCACCAAAGAGCGATCTCTGAGAGGCAGCTGGCTAGTTTTCCTCATCTCCTTCATCCACTCCTACCTACAGGAATCTAGGAAGTCATAACACCACTCAAACTCATTTGGTGTGTGGCTTCACATCCACAGCAAGTTTCCCAGGGTGGAGAAAACACATCTGTTTTCATCCCCCTCATGCTATACCTTCATTTCCCATCTGCGATCTCCTTTAAAACTCATACTGAGTCAGTATATGACATCATATTTTCCAGAAGATGGTACAGCAGGGGTGAGGCATGAATGTGGAATCAGGGGCACTGAATTTGTGTTTGGATGCACTACCTACTTGGTTTTTTGTTGTTGTTGTTGTTGTTTTTGTGCCTCCATTTTATCACACAAGGATGCTAAGATGAAGAAAGTGCTTAACATATATCTTAACATAACAGCCCATGTGATGTGGGTACTCAACAAATGTTAACCATCACTGTTGTTACTATTCAACTGCAAGCTCTGAGCAGGAACGATGATGCTACACTTCCCTGCATTTGCCACAGGGCACTGGGCTTAATAAATCTCAAAAATGATTGTCAATTTGACTTTGTCATCCTCAAGGACTAGAGGATCCTTGCTGACAATTTTCAGTTAGGAAAGGCACATTTCTGGCTGGCACTTGGAGTTATTTTAAACCTAAGAGGACTTACCTTGGGGGAAATAGCTTGTGCTGCTCCCGGGACTCAGCGCACACCTTCTGCCGGTTCAGCAAGTAACCAGTGGTCAGGGCACTGGTGCCCATGGTAGCAAAGAGCAGAGATGCATTGCGGCCAGTTAGCAACTTAGAGAAGGTACTGGCCATCCTTCTTCTTGGATGAGTGTCTGAAAAGTAAAGACGTTGTGACCTTATAGCTGTATTGTTATAGAAGATAGTTTAGTTTGACAGGATGATCCTGTATCACAGCCCAGAGTTTAACAGATAAGAGAAAGAGCCATAGCTCCTCTTGAGATTGTTTTGTTTTTCTGTTTTTTTTTTTCCTTCACTCTGCTGGGGAAAACATGGATAGGTTTTGAATTTATGAATGTCCATGCCATTTTCTCTAGTAATATAGGAAAATAAAAAAAGAGGATTTCTACTTCCAGATGTTTAACAGACCAGGTATGCTTTTGGAATTCATCACTATATAAAGAGATACTGAATGTGATGGCTCTCTGGGTTTCTAAGAGTTAGAGGAAATCTCTGAGGACCATCCTTCCAGTCTGCTCACCCAAATGAACTCATGTCAGAGCTCAGAGTGACAGGTTAACAAGCCAGGAGGTGTGGGTTATCTTGAGGGAAAATACCCTTCTGACCTCTAAAGTCAGCGTGCCAACAGTGAGGTGGGAGACTGAGTCTGGAACCCTCCCATTGAGTTAGAACTCTTGAAAGGGGATAAAGTTGTCTAAAATTAACACATTCCCATCCCTTGGCCTCCAGCAGAAACAGACTCAAAATCTTTCTAAGAAAATTATATTTGGTTTAGGCCCTGGATTCCTGCAGATTTGAGATCAAACAACAAGCTCCCAATCAAAGATCCAAAGATAATTAGGCATACAAAGAGGTACAATGAATGAAAGTCAACAGAAGAAATGAGCACAGATTAGACTTAGACTGATGACCCCAGAATCGTCAGTTAAGATTATAGATTAGCTCTAAATGAGATGTTTACAGATATCAGTTAGAGTCATAGCTATGAACAAGCAATAAAAAGTCTTTAAGAATGACCAAGCTGATTTGGAAAAGAATCAAATCGAATTGCTGACTAGAGAGAAAATAAATGGACTAGAAAATATGTCTTTACAGACCAAAGAAATTAGAGGAATATGAATAGGAAAAGAAGAGATCAAACTATCCCTATTTGCTGATGACATGATTCTCTATTTAGAAGATCCTAAGAATTCCACCAGAAAACTACTGGAACTCATTAATGAATTCAGTAAAGTAGCAGGATATAAAATTAATGCTCATAAATCTAATGCATTTTTATTCATAAGTGATGCATCCTCTGAGAGAGAAATTAGGAAAACTACCCCATTCACATTAACCTCAAAAAAAATAAAATACTTGGGAATCAATCTAACAAAAGATGTGAAAGACCTCTACACTGAGAACTACAGAACACTAAAGAAAGAAGTTAAAGAGCATCTGAGAAGATGGAAAGATCTCCCATGTTCTTGGATAGGCAGAATTAATATTGTCAAAATGGCCATACTTCCAAAAATGCTATACAAATTCAATGCAATTCCAATTAAAATCCCAATGACAGACCTCATAGAAATAGAGCAAGCAATCATGAAATTCATTTGGAGGAATAAGAGACCCAGAATTGCTAAAGCAATCCTTAGCAAGAAGAGCGAAGCAGGGGGTTTCACAATACCAGACCTTCAACTATACTACAGAGCAATAGTAACAAAAACAGCATGGTATTGGTACCAAAATAGACAGGTCGATCAATGGTACAGAATAGAGGACACAGAGACAAACCCAAATAAATACAGGTATCTCATCCTTGACAAAGGAGGCAAAAACATGCAATGGAGAAAAGACAGCCTCTTCAACAAATGGTGCTGGGAAAACTGGAAATCCATATGCAGCAAAATGAAACTAAACCCATATCTCTCACCCTGTACAAAACTCAACTCAAAGTGGATCAAGGACCTAGAAATCAGACCAGAGACTCTGCACCTAATAGAAGAGAAAATAGGTCCAAATCTTCATCATGTTGGCCTAGGACCAGATTTTCTTAATATGACTCCCAAAGTGCAAGAAATAAAAGCAGGAATCAGTGATTGGGATAGAGTCAAACTAAAAAGCTTTTTCTCAGCAAAGGAAACAATCAGTAATGTGAAGAGAGAGCCTTCAGAGTGGGAGAAAATCTTTGCCACACACACTTCAGATAGAGCACTAATCTCCAGAATCTACCAAGTACTCAAAAATCTTTACACCAAGAACACTAATAACCCAATCAATAAATGGGCCAAGGAAATGAACAGACACTTTACAGAGGAAGATCTACAAGCAATCAACAGATTTATGAAAAAATGTTCAACATCCCTCGTTATAAGAGAAATGCAAATCAAAACCACCTTAAGATTTCATCTTACCCCAATTAGAATGTCTTTTATTAAGAACACAGGCAACAACAGGTGTTGGCGAGGATGTGGGGAAAAGGG